>LBFL01004648.1:11119-26970 GCA_000988845.1 Hypochthonius rufulus
ACAGATATTAACTTAAGACAGGTTAACTTTAGACAGAAATAAGTGTATTTCAGCATATGATAAAAGAAATACTAAATGCTTTGCGATTTATTTTTTAAAAAATAAATAAAATTTTAAAAAAGTTAAGGATTTACTACTTTTAAGGTTAAGTTTAATAACAGAAATTTTATTTTTAATGCTCTTATAAATTTGCATTTAATTATAATTAACGATACAATGTAATGTAATATTTTTTGCAATTAAATTGGCTTTAAGCAATGCATGAATTAATATTATTGCTACAATTATAAGCTTTTGGTAAAAGGACAAAAATATTTCATTAAATGTTATTAATCAAATCATTTATTTTAATATTTTGGAAGTGTCAACTTTGATTTATGAGTTGGAATAGTAAACCCGGGGGGCTTCACTGTCAAAGCACCGGCGCATGAAGTACAGGACAGGACATCCTTTAGATTATATTAGGAGTGTTGCACAATAAAAAGTTCACAGTGAATATTTTCGTGGTTACCCCCTCCCCCACCTGCACACCCGATGGACACCCATTAAAAAACATTATGAATGCATAAATGGTACAAAAATGACTATTTAACGACTAATGACATGCGAATATTCTTATTCCCGATAATTCTAAAAAATATGCCCGTATATTCTCCATAAAAACATCGCGAAACGTTTCAATTTTATGTGTTTCGCGCTCATTTTAAGTAATCGCAATTAAATTAAGATATATGCATCTAATGCATTATCCGCATCATCATAATAATTTACTATTGTTCGGTGCAGATTCTGCATTGCAACGCAGTATTAGGCGAAGGGTAGGGTTGGATAGGGGTTAGCCGAATAGGTGAAAAATGGAACCCCCAGTAAAATTAATAAAATGAGAATATATAGATAAATGTATAAAAAGACCCCTCTCCCCTTAGAAAATTGGAAAAATTGGAAAAATTGAGCCTGACTCCTCAAGCATAGGACCATGTCCCAACTGCTGCAACGGTATCTTAAATTAATGTTCTACTCAAGTGTTTTCAATAAATGCTATACATTTAAATGTAACACGCGCTGCACATATGCATAGAATTTATATTTTCCATAATCGAGCTCATTATTCACAACATGAACAAAACATTAAATTTTCAAGGATTATGGACAATTTTCAAGGATTTTCCATTTTTGGACTCGTCTCATGAATGAAATATAATGTTAAACTTTGTAAAATGATAATTATTATTATGATAATGATTTAAATAATTATCGACATGTAAGTATTGCCAAAGAAATACTTTAAAGGAATTGAGGCTAAAATTATGCAAATCTGTTCTAGCTAATGATTAGAAAATTTTAATTTAAATCAATTTTCTAGTTCATTGTTTTTAATTAATTTTAAATTATTTAATTGATTCTAAAATATTTAGTTCAAAATTTAATCCATAATTTAGTTTAGTTTAGTTTAGTTTAGTTTAGTTCGTCCCTAATTTTTTTTAATGAACACACATCTTCACTATAAAATATTTTATTGACAGTGACAAAACCTTCAGACCAATTTAAAAACGTTTTTTTGTAATAAATCGAGTGATTTGTAATAAAACCAATCGCATTACATTCTTATTACACACGACACTGTCAAAAAATATTTTGTTCAGTTAAAGTAAATGACTCGAAAACATTGTACCGAATTAAACCCGGAAGTTTTGAAGTTTGACAACCCTAATATAAGACTACAATTCATGTCATTGGATTCGAATTGAAGTAAAATATTAGATGAATAAAGTAAAGTATGGTGTGGAAATATATAGTATGAGATGTTATTAATCTTGACAATTATGTATGTCTCTACATGTATTGCACGTATTGTCCTGTTATTTTGCATTATAAATTATCTTTATTTACGGCAGAAGTTTCGGATCGGATTCTTCATGCAAATATCGATTAATCTTATATCTTCTTCAATACATTTGAATAATAAGTGGGTCATTGCATAAGACTCCAAACAATGGCTTTACAAACACTTTATATGCACTTTATAAACATTTTATATTAAAACTTTCACTTTCACTCACCTACGGCAACATTATTGAGTATTGTGTACTCAACAATGCCGTTCTTTCCAATATCCTCATCACGCGCTCTCAATACACCCAATTTTAACTTATCAATAGTGTAGTTTCCTTCGAGGACCTCAAATCGATATTGTGACTGCTCAAACGTCGGTTTATGATCATTAACCTTAATTTATAAGCAGAAAATTAATCATTTTAATGATAAATGATGGATTATTAATAATTAATAAATGTCACTCACATCAACGATGGTGACATTAACATTGGTCTTCGCAGCCATACCCCCACCATCGACCGCCGACACATTCAAGAAGTAAACAGTTCCCGGTTGAAGTGAACCGACAACAAAAATTTCTCCCGTTGATCTATCAATTCGAATGTCCCCCTTTCCTCCCGCTGTAATGTAATACTGAATCCTGGAATTTGGTCCTTTTTCATCCGCATCAATTGCTTTCACTTCCACTACTTTTGATCCCGGTCTTGCGACTTCGGGCAGTAACACGTACAAAGGTCCGTGTTGAAAAATGGGGACATTATCATTCTCATCTGAATATTACATTAATCAATTACTAAACAGTTAATAACGTATTTAATTATATACCCTCAATGATTATTGTGAGATCAGTCGTTGAGCTTAAATTACCCTTATCAATTGCCGATACTTTCAGTTCATACTTAGACTTTTGTTCGCGATCGAGTATTTGTGTGGGTTCAATGGGGGTGAATAATACAGTACCGGAATCCAGTATCGTAAACCTTTCACTTCCATCCCCCGATAAATGATATTTTATTACCGAATTGTTTCCAACATCATTATCAACCGCCTGAATTGTCGGGAGAATTGTCACGTGACTTCCTGGTATTGAATTCTCTTTTATAGTGCCACGATACACCTGACGAAATACCGGTACTTCGTCATTCATGTCTAGAACATCAACAATTACTTCACTGACACTCTGTGCATTGAGTAAATAAAATGGTAATTGATTTAGAATTGAAAATACAAAACAAATACAATTTTTGTTGACGGACGACGCTCTTCTAATTTAACTGTAAATACATATTGACTTTTCTTTTCACGATCCAATCCCGTTTTAGTAAATATTTCCCCATCCTTAAAACAAAATCAAAAATTAAATTAAATTCTTTTGAGAGTGCGAAAGTGTTTATTCAGTGTTCAGTTGAGATGTTTCAACTTCAATGTCATTCACATTGTTGCATTAAAAAAATATTTACCGGTGTAATATTAAACAAATTCCTCATTTCCGAATTAACAATTGTATATTTCATTAATGCATTGACACGTGTTTTACGCGGTTTCAACTCGACGCGTCCGATCATAACTCCCGATTGATTTTCAAGAACAGCAAATCTATAATGTGATTGATCAAATCGTGGATCTCTTTCCTCCGCTTCACTGACAAACACATTCAAAGACGTCTAAAAATAGTTTTAATATAAAAATTATATTTAAATTTAAAATTATTATTATTATTATTATATTTACTGTCGTTTTCCATAAACCATCAAAAACTTCAACGGCAATACTGTACTGTTGACTCTCAGATATGTCCAAATTTCGCGATACATTAACAACACCAGTATTAGGGTCAATCGCAAATGGTACTAAAATTGGATAAATGGAGCATAAGTATTTTAAAAACTTTATATATGAAACTCAATGTTAGGTTTTTACTGTTTCCGGTGTTTCTGGCAAAAGAATAAGTAAGTTGTGTATTGACACGGGCATCAGCATCAGTGGCTTTTAGTTCTGCAACAATAATACCCACGGGAGCATCTTCCGATACAAATTGATAGTATGATTCACGATCAAATTTAGGCGGTGAATCATTTATGTCATGTATTACAACGGCGACCTTAGGTTGAAAATAAAAAACAAAATCATATATTTTCAATGCTAATGGTTCAACGATCTAATTTTGCAAATAAATTCTACACGTGTTATTGGCATTGATGTTTGTGTTGTTTTTCCAAATAAACAGCAGAAATGTTTTTGTCTCAATAATTGTTTTCCATTACTGATAAGATTATTTTAAATTATTTATTATACAATGGAAGATCGATATGTCCTCATTCATTAATATTTTTAAGTATGACATTTTAAGTACACTTTTAAAAAATCAATTTTAGCATTACTTTAAAGTTAGTTTAAAGTTAAACATAATCTTTCGTATTGAATGTCAATGATAAAGCAAAAAATATAAAAGTATATTTAAAGCAAAGCATTCAGCATATAATTTTCTGATTATTGAATTGCACAAATGCTTAAAACATAAGCCTAACTATGATAGGATTAAATATTAAGTAATTTCATAACGAACTTCAGTTATTTATTTAAGTCTCAAATAATTCGTGCATAATAATCGTTAATAATAATTATTGAATCAACGGTAATACGCAATTATTTTAAAATCTTTTTTTTGCAATCTTTTTTATATGCATGAATGTATGTTTAGTACATTGTTGTATGTTTAGTATATTGTTGTGCATTGGCACATTAAAATGCTATTGTTTAAACTGTGTTAAATCTTTATTAATAACAAACCATTGCTTTTCCCATTCTCGGAGGTGACCCTTTATCTTTAGCTGCAACAAAAACCAAATGAAGAGCTGCTTCTTCAACACCGTACTTTTCCCTGTCGAGTTCTGAGACAATAGTTAATAAAGGACCACCCTCATCAACATCCAATCTAAACTCATTGTTTGTGTTTCCATCGATAATATAAACTTCCATTTGACGATTAATACCATCATCATAATCCACCACAGGGAGTCGAAGTCGCGTCCCGAGACTCGTGGGACCTTCGGTAACATTCATGAAAAATGTTTCATTTAAGAAAGTCGGAGTCCAATCATTTTCATCGAGTATCACTATATGGACATTGGACTAGAAAATAGTACAACGATAAGAATGAGTCTAAATATAAACTTTTAGTTGAAATACAGACCCATCCCGTGTTATTTGCGGAGTCAATGGCAACGACCCTCAACACATACGCAGGTAAACGTTCACGATCGGGAACAATTTTGACTGAAATGACACCCGATTTCTCTTCCATGTCAAAGGCTTCTTCTTCATTACCTTCGATGATAAAATAGCGTAACTTTCCATCATCGACTTCATCCTTATCATTAGCGGTTAAACTCGTTACCACATGACCAATTGGGGTATTCTCTTTTAGTTCAACAACGAAATCGTTTTGACTGAACACGGGATTATTATCGTTCACCTAAATATTTAATAATAATTATTATTTTGATAAAAATCTCATAATTATTTTAATTTTTATCATTTTACTTTAATAATTTAATAACTCACATCTTCGACCATTATCTTTGCGCGTGCATTTGCAGTGCATCGCTGATTAGTTGCGGTAATAATGAGTGTATGAATCCCCTGAAGGAATTTAGGCATTGTGTCCCGATCCAGCATTTTCTTGACCCTTAAACTGACATTTGCAGGTGATTCGCCGCCACCGGCATTAACATCGATATAGAAGTTATCATTTGAATTATCCTCTGTAATTTGATACGATAATTTTTGTCCTGAAAATTTTTCTAAATCTTCAATTAATAAATCGGGAATAATAACGGTATCTGATGGGGTATTTTCCTTAATTGAGGCATAATATTCACTGAATGGAAACTTTGGACATCGTGAGTTAATATCCTGAAGTCGTATAACAACTCCAGCCTCTGAATAATGAAGAGGTTCGCGTTTGTTATGTGCTGTCACAAGAAAATGATAAACCAATTGTTTCTTTTCGTTATCCGCCGGATCCAATCGGCTCGTAGTGGAGATACGACCAGTCTCATGGTCAATCAGAAATTTTTTGGTATGTCCGTTCGCGTGACTAATATTATAATAAATTGGAGCGGCATTATGTATTGTTGCTCTTGGAGTTAGTACAGTTGCACCGGGTTCTAATGCAGCATCACTATGAATGAAATATTGAGCTGAAGTAAATGTCGGAGTCGGCTCTTCAATTGAGTCTTTATAAACTTCAATCCTTAAGTCTTTTGAACTCGAAAGGGGATTTGTGAGGGATTTGTCTGTAGCGACAATTCGCAGAGTTTCAGTCAGGGGAATGAGAGGATGTGTCGCAAATATTTGTCCCGTATTTGCGTTAATAGAAAAAAATGAACTCAAAGGATCAATGGAATATATCACTTGATTATTTCCATTTTTATCACTGTCCGCATCAATGGCTTCGACTGTATATATTATTTCGCTATTTGGCAATACAGTTTGAGGCACGCGGAGGACGCGCGGAATCGATAATATCTCAGGTGAATTATCATTCTATAATTAAAACTTAATTAAGTATTTCATTGGTGCAAATATAAGCTTAGCACATACCACATCATTAACAGTAATTTGTACAACAGTAGTGGCTAATTGAGGTTCTTTCGCCTCGTCACGTGCTTCAATCAAAATCTCATGGTACTTATTAGTCTCGTAATCTAAAGGTGACTCTATGGTGATTCGTCCCGTAAGTTTGTCAATACGAAAAGCACTATTATGTGTTGCCTTAACTAATCTATAAACGATTCTTCCCGCTTTCCCAGGATCGGGGTCATGTGCATTCACCTGAATTAATGGAATTCCTGAAATGTTTTCATCGACAATAACAGAATATGAGAAACGATCGAATTTCGGAGGATGATTAAGAGTATTCGAAGATTTAACGACGAGAATTGCCTTTCCGATGTTTGGAGTAACACCATGATCCTGTGCAAACAGTTCCATCTCATATGTAGCATTAGGTTTGTCAGAGGGGAGTCGTGCGACGAGACGCACTAATCCCGTTTTTGCGTCGATTTCGAACATCCCGTAAGTGTTTTTGACCCAATAAGTCACGTCCCCATTGTTTAAACTATCGGTATCAATCGCCTGCACTTGAATCACGGATCGTCCCGGAGGTGAATCGTAAGGTATTGAAATGACGTAACTTTCCATTTCGAAACGCGGAGGGTTATCATTTTCGTCCAGAATTTCTTTGAAACAATTAAATTGGATATTTAATACAATATAAATGGGAAATTTAATACAATATAAATGAGAAATTTAATACAATAATACACATAAATTATATTATTCTCACACCTCAGATCCCTGAAATGATAAGATGATAAGATGATGGTAACACACATACCTACAGAAACCGGTGCGAGCACTTCGAATTTCCCATCGGTTGCGATAACTGCGAATTCATATTTGTCTCTCTGTTCACGATCGAGTACTTTCTTTGTGCATAATTCACCCGTTTGTTTATTTATCTCAAAAGCGTGATGATCTTTATTATTTGATAATAAATAAGATACACGATCGACTGAATCTCGAGATTTGGCCTCAACTGTCAGGAAACAATGTCCGGCGGGTAAATTCTCGTTAATAGATGCAGAATATGCTGTTTTGCTGAATAGAGGCGGATGATCGTCTAACAAAAGAATAATTAAGAATTATAATTTATTATTAATCTGTTTATTTATTGGTTGTAAATGGAAATAATAATTCATACTCGTGTCTTGAACATCAACAACTACCATAGTTAGCGCATAGAGAGGAGTCGCATGAGAATCCGTCGCTTGGACTAAAAGAACGTATTGCTTTTTATTATCGTAATCGATTCTACTGCCATGTCCTGCAATAATTCTCACATCTCCAGTAAGTGCATCAATCATAAATATATTATCCTCATTACCACCAACAATTGAGTATGTTATTGTATTGTTCTGTAAATCTTTATCTATTGCCTCAACTTTTGCAATAATTTTATCCGATTCCCGTTTTTCCACGACCATTCCATGGTAATTATTTGAGGTAAAAACGGGAGGAAAATCATTAGCCTCTCGAACTTTTACTATAACCTGAACCCCGATGCTAAAATTTTGAGGTACGCCATCGTCTGTCGCCTGAACAATGAAAGCATATTGAGTTCGCGATACTAATGATTTCTTCACGAATATTCGGCCCGAATCTTCTTCAATATGAAAATAGTCGATATCACCATCGGCGATGCTGTACTTAATTCTATTGCCATCATCGTCAACGGCTTTCACATGACCGACACTCGCTCCTTCGAATGCCTTTTCCTGTACTAGAAATTCATACGGAAGACCAATAAATTTCGGCGAAAATTCGTTAACATTTGCGACTACAATTGAAACGAGAGCAGTGCCAATATTTGGCGGTGATCCGCCATCCAAAGCAATAATGGAAAATTCATGCTTATCTTTGGTTTCATAATCAAGAGGTTGCACTAAAGTGATAACACCCGTCACGTTATGTATTGAAAAATGTGCAATTTCTTCAGCTGTCCCATTGAGATGATAACTCTCAATTTTGCCGTTAACACCCGAATCAAGATCTTTGGTACGATAAAATGACGGGAGTGTCGTTCCCAGAGGAAGACTTTCGGGTAATTCCAATACGTATCTATAAATATATATATATAAATATAAATATATCAGCAAAAAATGTTATTCAACTCTAATCTCGACATTAAATATCTAATTTTACATATAAAAATTCCATCGAAAAATTTTCTAAACAATGAAATAATCCTTAAGCTTTAGTCTCTTTAGAGGTATTCAGAAATGGGTGAAAACCCCCCATTGATTTGGGACTCTATTGAAAAATTCCATTGAAATTCAATGAATTTGAATGAAATTAACCCCATTCTTATCTTATCATTAGGTTAAAGATAATCGGAGGGATCTCATTTCATTGTTTACGTAAAACTTATGAACAAATTATGGCCTAATATTATGATTTAAGACATGACCGGCGTACCTTTCTTCGTTGAATATCGGTGAATTATCATTCTATAGATAATGGAAACAAATCATTAGTAAAGTAATTTGTCGTTTATTAACCCTTAACATACCACATCCAACACATCGACTATAACCGGAACGCTGGTATTGAATGCATTGATTGACAAACGGTCTCTCGCGAATACTCTTAATTTAAATGACTGTTCATTTGCGGGGAAATCTCTGTCAACCGTATCCATTAGTATTAATTCTCCAGTTTTGGGATTTGCCCAAAATTTTCCCTTTTGTTTCTTATTCTCTTCCCCAATCCAATAGGTAATGTCCTGTTCATTTGGCAGTCGTTTGGGGTTTGTCGCGTTCAAATATCCAATTAATTGGTTTCGTGGCATATTTTCGAATAACCGGAAATGATACGATTGTTGGTCGAACACCACAAGTTCATCGTTTATATCACGCACTTTGACAATTACTTTAACAGCGGGATTCACAACATTTACAGCGTTCGGACCCTGAAATGCCCTAAGATTTCTCGCAGCGATATGCAAATGGTATTCATGTTTTTTTTCATAATTTAATTTATCAGCAGTGGAAAGACGACCCGTGTCTGGGTTTATGTTAAAAGCCGCATCCTCATTTCCTGCTAAAATTAAATATTTTATCACAGCATTGTCATTTGCATCACGATCGTGCGCTTTCACATCGAGTATATCTAATGGGGGGTCTATTTCTTCAGAAACTTCAACTTCGTAAGTGTCCTGTTCAAAGAATGGTGAATTGTCATTAATGTCTTCAATTTTGACTTTAACATTCGTGGTTCCGCTTAATTGTGGAATGCCATTATCATAGGCAATCACCAAAAACTCAATATCAGTTTCTGATTCTCTGTCCAATCGGAGGCGCGTCTTTATATTACCAGTCAATGGTTCAATGAGAAAAGCCTCATTTGCATGTTCCCCAACAATGCCGTACCTGACAACGGCATTCTTCCCTGAGTCACGATCGAGTGCAAGAACTGTACCTACAGTGACATTTTCGGTCATTTCTTCAACAATACTAAAGTTATAAAAATTATGGGTGAAAATTGGAGAATTATCGTTAATATCAACGACATTAACTAAAAGTGGTGCAACCGCTGTATTTACACCGTCAGACACTTGAACGAGCAAATCATAGCTTTGCTTTCGTTCATAATCGAGAACAGAGGCGGTAAATATCCGACCGCTGCGTGAGTCTATTATAAACAATTTGTCGTCATTCCCCGCAACAATTGAATATTCTAGATGTGTGTTAATGGAATCGGCATCACGTGCCGATATTTGAGTCACATACGCTCCTTCAGGTAATGACTCTCCGACATACGCTTCGAATGGCGCTCCAATAAACTCGGGTATACTATTATTAATGTCAGTGACATTAATGCGAATGACTGCGACCCCCGTTCGTCTTTCGAATTGAATCTTTGCTGAATCAGAGGCGACTATGAAAAACGTGTAATGTTCCGATTTATTTAAGTGGAGAAAAGAGTCGAGAACATAAATAGATCCATTGTGAGCGTGAACATCGAATGGCACTATTTGACTGATGCTGTCATTCTGCTTCAAATAAACCACACGACCATTTTCATTTAGATCCTTATCATTCGCAAACACACTACCAACTAATGTACCGGTGGGAGCAGTTTCCAGCACATGAAATGTGTATAGATTCGATGGATAAAATTGAGGATTATTATCATTTGCATCGAGTAGATTAATCTCAACTGTGGTAGTCTTAGCATTAGATGAATCAGAATTAAGATTGGGTTTACGTTCGACTGCTGTAACTTTCATATCAATCTTATCCTTAGTCTCCCGGTCGAGTTTAGCCGGGTCTTTAACACTAATCCAACCGGTGTTTTCATCAATTTTGAACGCACCCGATTCATCAGTCAGGATATACTTAAATTCCGCATTCTCTCCCCTATCACCATCGACGGCATACACCTGCAGCACTGTGAATCCCGGAGGCAGATTTTCCATTACCGTTATATTATACATATCGTATTCAAATTCAGGAGAATTATCATTCTGATATTAAAAGATAAATGTACTCATTATGCAATTGTAAATTAATGTGTCTAAATTATGCACAATTATCAATTTAATGCTCCTTTTAAAATATAATTCTACGTTAACTTACGACATCGATAACTGAGATATCGACTCTCGAAATTGCCGAACGTAATGGATTATCGACTTGAGATGCCTGAGGTTATGTAAGGGAACAAAGAAATCCAATGAATAGAGAATAACGAATAATAGAATAATAAATGCTTTAAATATTTCTAATTATACAGTTATTTAAAAAGTGGGCGCTTTGATTTTGGTTTAAATATGTCATTTATATGCGTATGTCTGTATTATAGAGGAATGCGACGCATTAAGTCCATTCAATTAATTATGCGGAATTTTAATATTTTCCATAAAAACTCAATTATTCATAATAAATTGAGCCAAACCTTAGTTTAAGTCCAAAGGCATCAGATATGGGCACAGATATGGGCATAACTGATAACTAAAAGTGGAAGTGAAACATTAACAGCGACAATATAAACCTAAAAACCTTAAGTTCCGATATTTTATATATTTTATGTCATACATCGAGGGTTAAACTAATTAATTGCGATAATAATAATGTTATTATTCAATATTTTATATTTTTAAAAAACAAGTTTCTGATATTAATACTTATGGAATTGAAATTAATTATAATTCGGTGTTTCAACTTAATTTGCTCATAGCAATTGAGTGCATAAACACATTCCAATCATACACTTCTAACCCACATTAAGATAGTGACGGCGATAAAATCATTTAGAAAAGAAGAGTTTTGCATTGAAATTTCAATGCAAAATTTCAAATTATGTATGCGTGGATCAGTGTAGTGACAGTTATGATCTGAGTCTTGTTATTTCTTTTAAATGATCCCTCACGGTGCACCGCGTATGGTGCTAATCGCATTTTTATCTTTGTCCATGACTCACTTTAATAAGATTTTTTCTAAGCTATAACATTATAAGATGTAATGAATATATATAACGGACATCAAAGGCTGATCGTCTTAATCACGACATTATCGCGCTCGGTGATTCAACCTTCGCTGATCACCCTGTACGTTTGGCTAATAAAATTCGCAATGTTTAAAAATAACCGGTTTATAAATAAGTATTAGTGGCGTAGAATTTTTTGTCAGTAGTTATGTGATATGTCATCTGCTTTTTTATTACTGTTTAATATTAGTTTAATATAAATTTAATATGAATTACCTGAATGCGAAGGCTGAACCCAGCACTGGGAAGGGTCTCGAGATCAATTTCCCTGATGAGGAACAACTCTCCGGTCTGATCGTGCATATCGAAAAACCCTCCCTCATTACCTTGAATTAGATATTTATCAGAAAAAATTACATATATATTATTAGGTAAATGAAAATTATAGTAATTAATAAACTATTCACATCATATGACTGTACACTTTACTGATTACTGTACACTTTATTGATTTACCTAAAATTATCGTGTAGCGTAATCGGGAATTAATTCCAGTATCCAAGTCAAAGGCGTGAATCGGGGGCTGAATGACCACTTTTTCTCTTATACGGTGACCCTATGATACACATTTTATAATTGAGAATTGAGAATTACAATTACAATGTACAAATAATGAATAAATTCCTGACGGTAATAAATAAGGAACTGATTCTATTGGCACAATAATCGATTAATAATATCCCCATTTAAGGTTCATTCAATCATCTGCATTATTAATAATAATAATATATGTGAAATGAGAAAAAATTATGAAAGCAAAAAATTGCATTTGCAAATCCATTAATTTCAAATGATCATCTCAATCCGCTACGGGATATCACCGTAAATATCTGCACATTATTTAGAGAATGATTAGAGAATAGTTAGAGAATGGTTAGGGAATGGCTAAAAGATTTGTGCCTACAATTGTGTCATGAGAAAAATATATTTCATCATTTCTAATATTAGTCCATCGGAGAGTAAATTTGGAAAAGCAAATACCAAAAACCTAATGATGCAGAACCGAAAAATGAGGTGCAATTAAACATGCATAATTTGACAATTGATGCATAACGGGGAATCCACAATCATCACTACGGGGCAAGTAAATAGGTACAGAGTGGTGAAATGTAAACGATCGGATATGCGGATAATAATGTTTATGGGATTAACAAAGGTTCTCAGGAGGGGATATGTCGATCCCGCTGTGGGTGTTTAAACTGATATTAATACGAAGTAACATTCGGTTAAAGATTATTGTAAGTTTCTTACTACAACGGTCTGATTGTTTATCAACACATATTGACATATGACGCCTTATATTGTATTATATTATATTGTATCACACTGACTGTCTCTACCGAAAGAGTGGGTCATGTTGAAATAATGATAATATTGTTACAATATTATTTATATTATACTTTACACCGCGTAAATTCCTTTTTTAGAAACCCAAAACTTATTATTTAGGAATGTGTCACCGGTACTCCATTTCCCCATGTAAATATAACTTTTTTCAAATACAATTATTACATACTAACATTAGCACAGTTATACAATGTAATTCTTGTGCATGCAAATTAAATGAGTTATACAATTAAACATGTTTATACCGTAATTTTGACCGTTTCAGAAACACTTGATTTATACACTTCCTGAGTAAACGCAGGATTTTGGTCATCGGCATCCTTTATTTTAATCGTCATCGTTGTTACTTGGCTTAAGCTGATAGGGGTACCATGATCCTTGATAAGTAATAATTTATGGAAAAATAATTAATAAATTATGGGAAAAATAATTAATAAATAATGAAAAAATGAATTTATCATAAATTATAATGTCGTAAAAAGGATATTAAAGTAATGCATAAAAATTATTAAAAAAAATAGGATAACATTATGATGCTAAAATTACCGAGGCTTGGATTTGAATCTTAAATTCTCGTATCCCCGAGTCATAGTCTAACGGTTTATTAATTACCAGATTTCCCTCAATCGGGTCTGATAATATAAATGTACTTTTTTCGTTGCCGCCCTATATTAAGATAATCGAATTAGATTAAGATGATGAGAAAAATGACTGAAAACTTTTAAATACCCAAAAGTTTAATGAGGTACTTACAACTATAAAATAAGTTACATCTGAGTTTGCAGTGTTGGGCTTGTCACGGTCCACGGCATGAATACCACGAAATACGGTCATTCCGACCGGCGTTAGCTATAAGATGATTTTTGTTTTATAATCATTAACTATTAATTGTTCATAAAAGTCAATGTCGTGATTACCTCATCCAATTCCAAAAAATATGGAACATTTTGAAATTCTGAAATTTATTTATTATTTTATTTAAAAAATTATGGTCTGAGAATTTTTGCAAAAATGCCTCACCCGGTGCATGATCATTTGTATCCTGTGCAATGACTGAAAAGATCATAAAAAGTCATAATTAGTTTATCATTCGTTTTGTTTTTTAAGGGAAGTATTTTAATGAAACAATTTTATAGACAAATTTCAATGTTAAATCATTTAAACTTTAGAATCTAAAGGTTTATTGAAATTTAATGACATTTCATAGCAATCATTGCAATCATCGCCAACAAAAAACAATGGAGAATCGCACACTCCGCTAATCAAACGATATCTTTATATGTGATTTGAATTTTTATTATGAACATTTGTTATGCATAATTTGGCACTATTGATTTGGTTCGCTGTCTTTTCACTTAAAAATGTCCCTTAAGTGTTGATATTCAGGAACAAACTAATTTCAAAATAAAGATAAACAGCACTGTGAAAGCAATCATTTGGAGAAAAGAAAAGGGAACAGAATTAGGAATGCCTTTAAAAAGTGTACAGCATAAGTGTACGGCATAAGCGTACAGCATACGAATCGCTCGCGGATCGACAATTACCAGACTCGCACATAAACGGGTCAAAGAACTCACAGGAAAAGATAAATAAAGAATATAAAGGAATATATTGTCGTGATGCTATGAAACACTAACCATTAACTGACTGTGGCTATTGCTATGTATTCTATGAAATGCGCTGCTGAAGTTAGTAATTGTTATTATCATCTGACTGAATCCACTTCGTGAATTAACCAATTAAAAGATTGCGATTTTAAAATCATTTTCTGACCAAAAATAATACAGAAGTTATGTTATAAAAAACCGCCGCAAGACATTTGCTAAAGTGGTTTTAAATATACTGTGTATGATATACTATGATATTGTGAAAAAAGGTAACATTAAACCCTTGCAATTTTGAAATTTTCTCACCCGAGAGTCGTGCAGTGGCGGTACACACATCGGCATTTTGGCATTGTTCTTATTTTTACCATAAAATAACGACTATTTTATGCTATTTTATACTACCACAGGATATTTTTGTGTGTCAGTGTAGGTATTCACCAAAACATTACATTAAGAACTACCTAAGGCATTATAAATATTATGCTAAAGCTTTGGGCAGAGGCGGCTGCGGTAATATTAAGAACGAGTAAAATTGATTGTTCCTATTCCGACCCAAATATGCAGGCGATGATACTCTTAAATTACTGCATCTCTAACCTGTTTGTTCATTATTTACCGAATACGGATCTATTTGTGAATATTAGATATTTGTGAGCATTTGGATATGAGGTAATGCATTTGGATGTGAGGTGATGCATCACTCAATTCAGATCAATAAAACAGACAATTAAAATAAGTTATTTCCTCGTGATGATCATCATAAGTTATACATTACTACCGAAATTGGGTCTAAACAGAGATGACATTTGTTGTCTGCGAATGTTATTACCATTTCAGGGTTAGTAAATAAGTAATGCACGAATTGCTTTAAGACTTAAATTATTCATACCCTTTAAACGCATAGAAAAAATCATATTATTTATAAAGCCTCTTATTTAAAGTGGCAAA
>LBFL01004689.1:9389-28847 GCA_000988845.1 Hypochthonius rufulus
TTTTTATGACTTTTTATGACTTTCGAAACTTTCTTATTAATGATTTACTAATGATTTACTAATGATTTATTAATGATTTACTCAAATGCAAATGTGCAATATTTTTTTTATTATATTTTAGTTTGAAATTTGTTCTTTTCATGTTATAACATTATAAAACACGAGAGCCGTTAATATATAAAAAGCAATTCTTTTGATAAAATGCTTAAAATCATAAATAATTAACACAACACAATGAGTGACTGATTCCACTTATGTGCAGATTAACCATGATACACGCGAAAGAATTTAAATGAAATTCTGTGATAATATAATTCGGTTTTATCATTACATAAAATGTATTTTCATTTCAAATCATATTTTCCGCACACTCAATGAGATAAGAATTTTATTTTAACCATAAAATGAATATTCATAATATTCACTCAAAAATGGTTAATTTAATATAAATAATATAAATATCGACAGTTTTTTACATAACTTCGATGTTAGATTCAAATTGCGTTTAAATGACAGAACAGATTTAAACAAATTATGTTTTAAATTAGACTTTAATCATATAGATTATGTTATAAATTTCATTATGCATTGTATATCAATATATTGGCCATTATTTTTTAATACCATTGAATTCCATAGCGTAACGCAAATTGAATCGAAATAACTTAATGCAGATATTTTGTGTTATGTTAAAGGGTTATTTGTTTTTTAAAATTTATCATTTATTTAATTATGTTCAGTAATTAATTCACAATTTGAATCTAATATCGAATTAATGCAAAAAATGTATATTTTACAAATAAACGCATTGTATATTTACAATGATAAAGCACTACTGAATAATAAAATTCACTCACCAATTAAATTGAGGAGAAAATTATTGACCGATTCATAAATTCCAATATCATAAGAATCGATTCTTTATGTTTCAAAATTAACTAAAAATCAAAGTAAATTCAGTTTATTACGAATGATCAGTGTTCAGTTATAATTTATAATAAATAAATATTTTAGAATAATAATAATATAATAATTTTATTTTCAAAAACAAGGATTATACAAATATTTAGAATGTAAATTAACAAATATATATATATATATATATTACCAAATAGATTAATAATGAATCTTCAAATTTAATATAATGATTAAATATTATTTATTAAACTCAAAAATACACAAAATACTAATTGAAACAATAATGATATGCAATATACCACATGTATACATTACAATATATCGCATGTTTCACAAAGAACTTCCCATTATAAGCAACGTATACAATAATTGTAATTGCAAGAAAATAGTTTTATAATAATTATTTTAGTTAATCGATATTCGCATACATTAGGATACAATTTAAATAAAATTTCAATTTTGGTACGTTTAATTCAAATCTTTGAGTATAATCATGACTAATCATGTTTAATTACTATTAAAATGCCATAATTAACAGAGGAACATATTTGGAGCACATAATAATTAAATGAACGGAACTCAAATCATATATACGATTTTAAAAGTCATAAATTATGACTCATTAATGTTAAAAATTAGTCAAAAGTTGAAAACAGTAATAAAGTATAGGAATATCTATATATTTATAATTATAAATTTTTAAAGTACAGGTAAACCCAAATGTTTGAATCTCATTATAAGATGATCCAATATACAAAGAGAATGGTTAAATCCTATCTAAACATAGTTTACCAAAATAAATAATCAAACAAATGGAATGAATCATATTTTTGGATGTTTAATGAGTTTTATATACAATATAAATAACGGCTTTCGATACTCCATTACATTAAATGGATGTGAATTTCGTTCTCTTCCCTGTCTTGTCTCAGTTGCGTGTTCCCACAGGAGTCTGTAAGGGTCAGTGAGTAAAGCCAATTAAAAATTAGTGCTGCTTTTGTTGGGTCTTTGGGATGCATTTTGTATGGGGTTTGTATGGGGATTGTATTGGGATCGAAACCGTCTGTTGGTGTTAGGATTTTATATTATGTTTCATAAATACGCATCAAACTCGAGAAATGCGTATGCAAAACAATGATAACTCTAAGTGCATCATACTGCATCATACTCCAATAACTCCCAATGGCAAAGTTTACATCCCACTGTTGCTGATTTCCGTTTTGCACCGTACAATTGATGTGGCAAAATGACAGGTGTTGATGCGGTCCTTTGTTTGCTGTTATATGAGAGACATGAAACCGTAGAGAGCATATTTATTATCTTTCACAATATTGAAATGTTTGGCCGTACATTTTATATAAATAGAACGGTCCGCTTTCCCTTTCCCAATTCCATACGTGTTCAGCATCCTCAACGCGATATTTCCAATTTACATATTCAATAGCTCATTATTGCATATGGTATTGCGAGACACATCATTATACTGTATATGTATATATTGTTGCGGTTAGCGATGGTTTATATCAGTGATTTGTTCGCAATTTTAGGGGTATTTTCAGATATGAAAATATGCATTAATTTTTCTTTGAGCCTAAATCAAAATGGGTTATGACGCGACATTAGCAATTCATATTTGTATTAAATGATTAATATCTTAATGAAACCGACAATTAAGTTATAGGCTAATCTCTACTGACACTACAGAAACATCAATAAAGTGTATTTCTCTCGCAATTTTAGCATTATTCTCTGGCATTGGGGCGGTCATATCTTTGAGCTTAAGTAATGGCTAAAATCCATCATCTCATAGAGAAAAAGTTGGGACATGAGTGCGAGAAAGACACGTGTTACTTTATTTTGCCATTTTTTCATATCGCAGCCATAGGCGTGCATCCATCTCTTGCATCCCTCGCATCTCTCGCATCTCTTGCATCTCTCGCATCTCTTACATCCATTTTCACTCCCGTCGTGAGGTTTTTCTTTCTTTCTTTAGGCCAGAAAAAGCTCTTTGATTCACTCTCACGGATAAAAGTGGTGTGTGACCAATAATTACACGATAAAAGCGGAGTAAAGTAATGGTGTGAATGGAGACAAAAGTTACAACAAATTATAGTTGGAAGAGGATCTTAACTTTTGGTACAACTTTTATGTAAGTGAACGAATTCGGTGCTTTATGTTCCATTTTCCAAAGAAATTCCATTTAACTGTTGCACTTATATAAGAGAATTACTAATTAAGCAGATATCACCATTGAGATAAATTTAATTAAAGGGTTTAATCAAAAACAGATGCGGTTTTATTAAATCATATAAATGTTTTATTTTGGTATTTTAGCATCTGAATAATCAAAGAGAATAAATTGTTACGCATAACAGTATAAAGCAGTATAAAACGGTATAAAACGGTATAAAACAGTATAAAATTAGGAATTTTCAAAATGTGTGATTTTAGTATGACACAAGTATCTTCAATTAAATTGTAATGTGCATATATGATAATGAAAAAGTTGCCATAAGTTTGCGATCATATTTTATAGCTCTAATAGTTACAGCATAACGGCGCCAGAAACTTCCACTGGAGGCTGCTTTAAACCATATTAGTCTTTCCCTCTCTCTGTTCACTCTGAAAACTCTCATCTGATTACAGTGACGGGAGACATTTGAGAGGGAAAATAGAAGAGGTTTGTGCTGAATTTATGTGATTTATGTATTTCTCGTTTCGAGTGTCAAACATTAATCCCCGCATCATCCATTGAAAAACAGTACCGAATTAAATAAATAATCCAATTACAAAATTACAATTACAATTGGATATAGTATCTCATGAAAGGTTTCTTCTAATGAACCTGTTATCTCTAATCGCACCCGAACCTTCCAAATCCATCCAAACCCATCCAAGAAAATGTTAATGCTGCTCATTTATGCATTCATATATCCTGTTCTTCGCGTAAATTTAATTTTTCGAGTTTTAATTCAAAAAGTATAATACTCTTTTCTTTGAGTTTCACTAAATTTATGTAATTAATCACGCCTTTTACTTGAGAGATACTGAAATGCACTGATGCAGAATAGAGTCTCAATGATAGCAGTGATGGTGATTTGAATGTAGCGTTATACAGCGAAAGTCAATTGTTTTGAGCCATTGTATTGTTCATTGTGAAAATATAATACGAAATGCTGTTATGCTTTGAATAGGAACTTTTGCTGTTGCTATGTGCAGATATGTGCAGATATGTGCAGATATGTCCCTTCTGTTGATGATAATTAAGCGCTTCAAAATTAACGTTCCGTAAAAATGATACATTTTCATGCTTTAGCTGAATTGGTTAGGGATGAATGAAACTATTTATTTATAACCATTTAAGTGAATTCCTAAAATATTCCATATCATTTCAAATGATAATAATAATAATGAGTTTTGGAATATTTATCATCAACATGTGGTCAGACATCTTTTTATTCTACACTTTCGATGAATCGTTTCATTGTTTCATCGCGACTTTACTTATTGTTGTAAAGAGATAGTATCAAAACTATTGAGTAGAGTAATAAGAACATGTTGTAGGGTCTGAATAAAGATTGCGGAGGGATTCCTCTTTATGCATGAATCTTTTATGGGATTTAACAGCGGGAGGCCCATCATTAGTGGATAAAGATATAGTCTTATGAAAAAATCTGATGTAAGCTTTTACCACAACTATCAGAACCGAATACGTAACGAGTTTTAGATATAAGTTGCGGTGTCTTTTGCTTTTATTGAGCTTATATCATTAGATATATATATATATATATTTATATTTATATAGATGTTGAATAATTCGACAAAAAGAGAATGGAAATAGAAAATGTTGAATTGGAAATTTGAGCTGAAAAAAGAGCGAATCTTATAATGTGATGCGATGATTTTCGGCTTAAAATTGAAATACACAATATTAAGCATCAATACAAAGGAATACGTTTTTTGGCTCAATTCAATTTAGGATTTGTAATTCTTCGCGACTCTTCTCTTCTCTGATGGATATTATTTTTCTCTTTTGGTCTACCGTATCGACATCATTAGTGGTAACTCATTCGTCGCTGTTGTGAATCACATCGGCAAACTCAACGGCACATCTATTATATTGATTCCTGTCTTTACATTATTCCGCATCTTCCGTTGAGGCATTCAATCGCGTATCTTAACGATTTTCTTGATTTGAGGTGACATGTCATTAGATGCTTATTTTTTTCTTTCCTCTTAAATGCTGTGCCAATATAAGAGATGAAAACGCTTATGTCGAAATCGAATATAAAATTGATGTTCGACTTATTTCTGGGCTCATATTTATTGGCGTAAATGGAATTGAGCATTTTATGCCAAAATATGAAAAGGAATTCAATCAAAATGAACAACTGTTTCAATGGCACATTAAATATCGCAATAATTTACTTAAAGCGGTTCTGACTCATTACTCCTGCTCTAATGGTACGAGAGATGCTATGAGATGCTTCAGACTGTTTCTATTCACGTTTCTGTTGCTGTACTCTCTATGGTAAAATAGTGCCGTACTTTAGTACTTTACTTTAGTTTTCTGTGTTCGGGAAAGGGACTGATAACAGAGCTATAAAGTGAAAGTTACTGATTTCGAGTTATGTTTCCCTTTACCCGAATCTTGTTACTCAATGTTCTGTTATGTTCTCATGTTAAACCATTAGATATTAGGTGTACCGACAGAGCCATACTTTTGCCTTAGAGCAGTGCAACATGTGAGGTCTAATATTTCCCATGAGGATATGCAGCAGAATATAGCCCCGAATTTAGCCATTTTTTGACGCATAACGAGACGGATGCTTTTCTCATTGGACTCCCGTGATTAAAGTCATCAGCCTCCCTAATCCCGTGATGGTCATTTGCCTAAGGGCCGAATGGCGCAAATCCAGAAAGGCTGTGATGCTTATATTTATGATATTGCTTAATATTACATGTCATGTTACGCAAACGGGCCTTTTGCTCACGGCCTATCATCATTTGCCACCATCGTAATGTTACAAGTGTGTGCAGTTGTGGCAGTAGAGGCATAAGAAATACTGCGCTTTCACATAGAAACAACATTATTCAACGTTATACATCATTGATTCAGAAGCAGTTTTTCAGGAAAAAACATATAAAACATAAATAAATAATGCATAATAAATAAAAAATATGAAAACAAAATAAAAATGTGTTTTTCCCGTAAATATTACATTTTTTATAATAATTTGGCATTTTGTTGTACACATTCAAACATAAACATATATTGAAAATGGCAAATCATATCATGTTAGACGTAACAAGTCAAAAATTAATTGCATACAGTCACGGGCATTATGTTTGTGCACGTTTTTGTATATGGTGTTTGTATGTATGTGTGTGACACGAGACACAAAATGGTACAATAATATCCATGATCGTTCCTCGGGTCGTGATGAAGCATTTTGTGTGTCACTTTGACTCTAACTGACACATGCAGCATTTTGCCAGTTATGTTCGCTTTAGTTGTGTTGCAATTGTGATATGAAAAGCTGACGCTGTAATTACACTTTGTTTCTGCCATCATCGAGACGCTCTTCTCTATCATCATGTACGTTATTATTAAATCTTCGTATACGCATCATGTGATCTGAAAGCGGTTCATGACTCAGCTATTTTGTCCCCTCTTTGATTTGGGGTGATGCCATTGAGAGGGTCAATCATTAAATTGAAATGATTCAATTGCCCCTTAAAAGACACTTTCTTGTATGTCACTGATTGAAATACGCAAATCGTTGCGTTTGGGAAAATGTATTATGAAATGAGAGTTTTGCTTAACAGACCATTATAAGAATTAAAACAATAATTAATTGTATATACGCATATATACGCATATATACGCATATATATAACATAAAATGCATAAAACACCGAAACAATTTAATATTCTTAAAATTTGGAAATCCCCAAACACTTTGGTAATGTGTCACAAAGTGATATGATTGTTAACTCTGGGAATTTATGGTTGAATTTTATTGGATGAGTTTTCTCATTTCTCTGAAAACAATGTCATGTCAGACCCGATCACAAATTTCTGTGCCATTTTCTGATAGCATCACAATCTCCCACTAATCGCAATCACCCGTCAGTAACCATTCCAACTGATGAAAGCCACTGTTTGGTACAGTGCTTGTTGCGAGCACTGTTCTTTCCCTGCTTTTTCAGTCTCATCTCCACTGCTCACTGTTTTCGTTCAGTCGAATCAATTCCAATGGCGTCGAAAGCTCTAAACATAAGCCTATTCCCAGCAAATGAAAAGGCATTCGAATTTTTATTAAATTAATGCCGTAATATCTTCAATAGAATATATAAGAAAAATCGAATTTAGCGTTTGAACCTAACGCTACAATAGTCTCACCGCCATCAATGAATTTTAGCGTCCCATTTTCATTGTTGTCAAAAGTTTCACACTTTTGTCAACCAAAATCCCATCCAATATCAAACTTTTTATTTCTGCGTGAACTTCAATATTTCGTTATCGTTGATATGATGATAACATATATACATATATATATACACGCAACAGTCTGGAGTATTAAATTCTTTCATTTTCATCTAAAACATCTCTCTCTGTTCGATGGGCCAATATGTGCCATAAGTTTGAAAATTTAATACTACAACAATCGTATAGATTCGATTTGGAATCTAAATTTGGAGATTATTTATTATTCTTAATATATTTTAAGTGTAAAATTAATTGCAAATGAGAGATAAAAGAGGCAAAACTAATTATGAAACACGACGTGATTAATGGGCATTGATTTAAATGCCTTTAGAATTTAGAATTTAATTTGAGCCGACACAATACTAAATGAATTGACAATTGTATTTGAAGAATCAGATTAAAAAGTTAAAAAGTTTCGAACGAAATTAATCAGAAAATGCACGCAATAAAATTAATGAATATAACATGCAACAGCAGTCTCCGTGTGCCGCATTAGAGTGTATATCAATCTATTCTATAGTCGCAGATGACGGCTCTTTGAATACTCTCGAAGTGTTCTGCAGCGGCAAAAGTTGATTGAGACTTTTCAATAGTTATTAAATATAGCACTATGATGAATCACGTGAAAAATAGTACAACGCCTTTGATATATTCTGTAGGGCTGACGGGTGTTCTCATTTATGGCATCAGTTAAAACTTGAAATATTAAATATTAGTATAACCTTTGAGAAGGATTAAAGGGTTTTGTGATTACCAAAAGTTTAAAATAGTAAATGTCATAGAATAATATCATAATGAATATAAATATTTGAATATAAAATATTCATACAATGGTCAGATATGTCTGCATTTAGATTTGTCCAGAGTTTTAACACAGTATCTGAACTGAGGACATATCTCTTTGACAACTCTAAATATGAGATATAAATGGTTCTAAAAGGCAGTGTCAGAACTTTTTGCCTCCCCTTTCGTGTTAAGGGAAATGTCTTACCGCGCACCAATTGAGGATGATACTGTACTTTGGTGAGTATGATATGCACTGTTGGAATTGCATTTCTGTAAGAGTAATATATAAAAATTTGACCTTAAACAGGACTTCTCAATCATAATCATGGACATCTGCCACCACATTTGTCATTGGGACAATGCGAGCGGCTTATACAGTATATATGTTGAATGTCTCCGCCACATTTGATCACTTTTCCCTCTCTTTTATATAATACGACATAAAAGTATCACACAATTGAATGCCGTTTCACTTTAACTCTACTGTTAGAACTCTGCAGTAAATTTAGATGGTCACGTGCAGTTGTCTCTCGTTGAAAGGCATTAGGATTTTTCTCAATTCAATTGACATTGTTGAGCTAAATGAGCCTTTTGACACACGAGGAGCTCGTTTTAGGCGAGTTTTTCAATTGCCATATAATAGATAACGCCTTATTTTGCACGACCATTTCAGAATGGTACTGTGAGTGTGAGGCGATTACTGCTAAAACTGAGCCAAAACTGCTATCATTAAGAAAGCATTATATGATGCATTAGAGATTTGTAGCATCTTTCAATACATACCGCACATTTGAGTTACTTTCGCTAAGTTAGTGTAAAGCACTTTAAGCAACTTGTTTCGCATCCAATTCACCTAAAGTAATGCGGATACTACAATGCTAAACTGGATAAAGTTGTACTCTGCTAAGTAGTGACTCCCATCAGTGAAGAGTCCTGTCATTAAGAGTGCGTTAGTGTACGTTAGTGTTCCTTAGTCTGCTTTAGTCTGCCTTAGTCGACAGTGATCACTATAGGATGTTATATATGTTATAGGTTTAAGTCCATGTATAAATATGAGAAAAGTCAGTCTCTGCGTTATCATTTGAGCGACGCAAACAGCCGAATAATGGATACGGCCATGGAAAGCACATCGAAAGCACATCAGTGGCAGAACGTTCTCATGTCCTTTTATGATCAAATAACTATTGCTATAACTATTGCTATAACTATTGCTTCTTTTTCCAGATTAAAACTTACGCATCGCAGAGCTTTGGAAATGAACCGAAACGATTTCCCCGAATCTGATATATAATGTTAGTATTTTCGTTTCATTCCCTTTACAGAACTCTCATCTCTCTTTTATCCTCTCTTTTTCTTTTGTCTATCATCAGCTTCTTCCTCATTTATAATAATACTCATACGGCCCGAGAATACATCATTCTTCAGGTGTCATTTTGTTAGTCGAAGACCATTGCAATCCCATCCCATAGCTATTGGCCTCTCACAAACCTTATCATTAGGAATATGGCAGCGATCATTTTAGGATAATGGAATACTTTTTACTCAGTAAAGAACAGTATTTTCGTTGGGATCTGCCGTTTAACGCAGAAAATAGCAAAGAAATCACATGAGTGAAGCGGCATCGCCTCAGATGACGCTCTGATTGTAAAGCACTCACAATCTATGTTCACTTTAACTCAGCATCAAACAACAATTTCTTTCCCTCTCTGATTTGGATGTTCTTATTGAGTTTAGGGGCGCCGTACGGTCGGGACATGAGATGCACAAATCCATTTTGTTTTGCTATAATAATAATCCAATGCATGCATCTCTATTATGGTTTAGCAATTCGCTCTGCTGAATCCGGCACTAATACAATACATTGTTATATACATTGTATATTGTTGTATTACTCGAAATGCAACAGTGAATATTTAATATGTTAACGAAAGGGTCTGATGTTTTTAATCAGATCTTTCCTGTCCATTGCATCTCATGAGGGAATCGCCAATAAGCAATGAGCGAAGAGAAAATCCCACCTGTGACTGTGGCACTACACATGGAATAGCATAGGTGTATGATGTATACTCACATATTGTGCATTAAGCAATAGTTTATTATTCTTCTCTTAAAATAAGTGGCGGCGCATTCATGAATGATATTAGCCCCGAATGGCATATTTCAGTGTTTCCCCATTTCTCGATACGCCCAAAACTGCATATTTTCGATTCACATGTACTTATAAGCACTTTTAGACAATTTATGACAGGAGAGATGAGGGATCATTCTTCTGATGACAGCCAAAACCCTGTCATTTTGCCTCAAATTGGCACGATCGTTCTCATATACCATGAGATAAGCCATCTCAATGATCGTCGCAGTGATGCTGGTGATGGTATGTTATTATTATAGCGGAGCGAAATGCAATACGTCTGATTTATATTCAGTTCGATGTTTGTTAGTAAATCCTATGGGGACTTTCCACAGCTCTGCAATATTCTCCGCCATCGTTCAATCGCAAGCCCTACGCACGGCACACCGATTCTCATTCCATTCCAAAACTTTCTCAGAATCTCATCCGATGTATTATCACAAACATTATCATGGACGGACCTTTTCCATTCCCCACCTGCTGCTGTATTCATTTAATATTCAGAATCAAAGAAAAGGGCTCAAATCAAGTATTACAGAGCGGGAACACGGGCTTTGTGAAGTGTGAGTCGAAGAATACAGTGCGAACATTTTAATGCGAACACCTCTTGAATGCAAATCAATAGGCATCCGTAGGTTATTGTCAACAAAATTAGTGAGTAAAACGGTCAGAATAAGAAAATAGAGAAAATGTGAACTTTACTCTTATTTGCAAATTGTGCATCGCAATATCAACAGCTGACGATTCAACACTTTCAGTATCATTATCAGTTGAATTGAACGGTTTGCATTTTCCTAATGACTCTTTATGCGACCGCAAATTACCCAATTCCTCCTGAGCTCGCATTTGCACTCATATAATGTGCATACTCAGCACAGCGGATGTCCACCTTAGTGATCACGTAAAAAATTTCAGTCGAAGATGACCCTTAAGATGCGTTTCGGCAACAGTTTCAGGGCTGAGAACGTTTTTGTATAAAATGAGCAATAAATTTCACTGACGATCGTCCATTTTCGTGGGTCATTAGCTATTCTCATTCTCATTAGCAAGTCAATGAGCCGTGAGATTATGATGGACTATACTATCAGCGAAGTAAACAATGAAAAAAGATTATAATGGGGATGATGGTTCATGTAAAACAATACATTTTAGGGTCATTGTAGAAGAACAAAATTCAGATCCAAATGCTTAAAGATTAAATCCTTTGAAGCGATGTATTTTCAGTGAATATACCTCAAGTCTATTGTCCCTCCGTGATTAATTATTAGCAGTAATGAATAAAAATTATAATATACATATAACTGTCGTTATAGTGCTAAATTATTATCATGTACAAACCCTTATCGTGTACAAATTTTTCAGTTATTTCACTAGAGTTTAATATTGAAATGTGACATTATATTTTATTTAAATAATTATTTTTGATTTATTACTAAAGAATATTGTCGAATACCCTCTTGAATCTGATTCTGAATACACTTTATTATTTTGCACTCCGATATTCTTTTTTACTCCATTTTCTTTACACATTTTCAATAACCATATTTGTCAAAAACCGAAAGAATTGTATTCGATTTTCTTGTTTATTCTTTATCCTCTACACAATTTGACTGACACAACGTGTCAAAAAAACAAAGTTTGAGTGTATTAATTTAATAAAACAATCAAAAACAGTTACTTTGAGTGTATGTGTTTTAATATATTTTGATCTGTTTTGATTCGGAAGGATTGTTTGAGGTATAATAAACACGATATACTCAATCTTCAATATATTTTTCTCATATTAATTTTAAAAACGTCATTCTTTATCTAAATTTTATATTTTAAAATAAATAATATTCTTATCTCTTACATTCTCATGTGCATATTCAATTGTCACTATTAAATATCGGATTTAATTGATATTAAAGATCATTGATTAATGACAATTCTAATAAATTCGATTATTATTAACAAATTAATATTAAATAAAATGCTGATCATGTTTAAGCACGTTTTTCTTCAAACACTAACATACATGTCATAAGAAAATTAATGCATCATTTTTTCTCAAAAAATATTTATAAATTATGAATTATTTTTCATTTTTTCATACACATAATAATAATAAGAATTGCGATAAATATTGATGTGAGAGTGATAAGAATATTTTATTATTATTGATAAGGAATGGCGTTTCTTTATGGTGGGCCCGGTTTTTCTAAAACCCGCTTTTTAAAAAATATACTTATAAAAAACCCGATTTTTCTAAAATATAACCACGAATAATGACAAACATCAAAACGCCTCTGATTTAACATAACGAATTTTCACAAATTATTTTATTTTTGTTAAAATGATTCACACATATCCAACATAATAATCCAAGATGGAGGGAAGGAGGGAGGGAGGGAGGGAGGGAGGGAGAGCGACGCTCGATCGACCGAGAAGTTCGTAGTTGAATAACCTTGCTTATTTTGATTTTAAATATGTCATTATTAGTGATTATATTTTTAGAAAAAGCGGGTTTAGAAAAACCGTGTTTATGATAAGAATCTTTAGAAAAACCGGGCTTTAGTCTTCTTTGTTGTCTTTATCTGTGCCGTAACATTTTTACCAGAAAACGTGTCAATTGTTTAATTATTTTTTGTGTTTTTGAAGTAACAAAATTCATTGCGAGTTTAACTTACATTAATGATGAATTAGAAAATGGAATTTTTAATTATTTTTTAAAACTTATCATTAGATAATGTATTTGTTTGAAATTTTATGGGCAAATGATGCACTTTAATTTATCAATGAAAGCAATTGAAAGATGTTTTTGTTTTTGATTAAAATATGAATAATTATTATCAATTCTCATTGCAATGGAAATACATTATATACGATGTAATTTAGCATATTTAACTCAAGAGATTACCCTAAGAAATTGCACGGCAAAAGTGAATCACTTATGAAACGTGAAAATGACAATGGGTGTGTCCCCCAATAGAAGACCGACACATTCGTGCTTTCATCAAGTGCATGAGTGACCAGAGTCCACATTTCTCTGTCATAGTATTTATTAGTCAAATACATTCTGAAACCAAAAATGTATGTGATGATAATAATCAAACAGTCACACGCCACTTTCACATTTGACAATAGTGTTTAGCGACTCCATTCACGTTAAATAAAATCATCTTTTGACTCTCCTCAAATATGCATGCGCATTATTTCACTGATATACATTAAAAGTCATTTTCTTGCATAACTATTTCTTAATATGATAACCAAAGCGTAACTAATGCATGTCCACTCATGATTCTCGTGATTTTGACAATCCTTAGACATGAGAATGTCGTAGTCTCATGTCTCTCCTCAATTCATTTAAAAAGTGTTTTATTCTGCACGCGAACGTTACACTAATTTCTAATAAATCTCATTATTTTCTTTTCTTCAGTTTCTTTTTGCCGTACTTAACGCAAAAGACATATGCATATGCATATGCATGCACTAAAATTTAAACTAAAATTATAATAAATAAATTGTAATTTTAATTACATAAATAAATGTAAATTTCATTATTTTATATTAAGTATGGAGATGAAAGTAATTAAGTAAATTCATATATTTGTAGGGATTAATAATCTCCGAACAATAAATAGTGAATTTGGATGTTCTTTTTCGGTTTAATTTGTTGATGCGCGTATATATTTCTTATTTTTTATATATTTCTTGGTTTTGTGAGCATCTTTAAAGGGAGTTTTTGATTACGATGGATCAGTCAGGGTTTAGGTTTAGCGTACATACATGTACATTGTATATAAAATAAAAAACATGTGCTCACTTTGCCGTTCAAATCAAAAAGAAATATCACTCATCGTGAATGAATAACGACACGAGTTTTTAGAACTCCAAAAATAGGAAAGAGATGAGAAAAGATTCGTCTCCTCCCATTTTCTAATATATTTTTACCAATCGAAACAATGACGTCATTGCATGTCCATAGAAATTTTCACATTGTTGATGCCGTAAGAAAACTAAAATCACTACTTTGCTATTCCATCCAAAAAATTGCAAAGAATAATACGGTCAATTTACATGACGAACGCGATCGGTCATGTTTTGGCACTGATTATTTCTTTTCATGAAAAATTCAAAAACTTCATTTAAACCCCTTTCAGCAGTCAACATGTGTGTGCGTATGTGTATGTCTTGTGTGTGCTTTGAAAAGAAAATTGCTTAAACTTAAGGTTAATATGCATATATTGGATATGGATGTACGCACCTAAAGTACATAAATATTCAGTACGACATGCAATATTGTGATTGATCATTCCCCCCTATGCCAACATTTGCTTTAAATCAATACTGTATATTGCAATATCAAAAATCATTGAAATATCTTTAAATTTTTTGATGCATCAATTTCAGTGCTGTCGCGTGTAATAAATTATTTTTTATATTTAAAATGTGATTAATTTTCGAATAATTATTATTCAGTTGATTTATAATAAAATTTACGATTATTTTTGGTTTTTTCGTATCTGAATATAAAGGATGTGTTAAAATGATTTTAAAATTGAAAAGAAACGGTGATGAATCGAAACATTTTTAAGGGAAAAATTAAAATCTTTACGTTTCCATTAATTTAAACGATTATTCTAAAAGATAAAAATTTGAAATTTTTTGCTACGATTTTGAATCGAAATTCCATGTTCGCCCAAAGTTCTGATAAAACAGAATTTAACTAAAATTTTACGGAATAATCCCTAATATGTGATCATCTGTTGCAAACTTTCATTATGTTACTTATGCTTTAATGTAATTATTGAAATGAATTTTGTCAATTATGTGTGAATCTATTTTAAGCGCTTTCTGATTGCATATGCTTATATAATTAATAGTGATTGTACGTGGTATTTGCGAGTATATCACGTGTAATTGATGCAAATAACAAAAACATGCATTTCTGATGGATTTTGTAATTAACGCTTTTGCTTATTCATTGCATCGCAATGCGCCTGAAAATGAGAATGAACGGATGAGGGGAAAAGAATGGCACAATGTAATGATTGCGTTATCCTTTGGATAATAATACAGAGATACCTCTAATGCCGCTTCCTTCTTACAGATGACTGTTAAACAAATGGATTCCTCAGCTAATTACGTGCCATTAGTGAACTCATAGCTTTCTACATCATTAGAGAATTAAAGGGTACGGACTGATACATGTATGTACCCATTAATGTACTATAATTATATACACCGTTTCTCAGTGAAAATTGGTGTGTGCCGAATAAACCGTGTATATTCGTGACTAATTAATTAATAAATTAAATTTTAATAAATAAATACATATTCAACTGATGGGAGAGTAATTTTCCGCGATAAAGTAATGTGCGTCATCGGATGAGCTCATAATATTGTAATGATATTGAAATTCGACTCAAACCCTAATCTTTCCCTATGAATGGTCTATGAAAATGCACAAAAATAATAAATTGAAATGTTTAAATTAAACGAAATTCACTAATTAATTATTTTGTGGCGATAAAATGCCGCAATCATATTTCAGACTATTAACACAGTATATTAACACAATATATTAAATGCAAATAAAAATGTTTAACGTACATTAGATTGAGATACGATTTTGCGGCAGATTAAGATTTACGTCAACAAAAAATTAATCCCGAATCAGCTTAAATTAACCCATTCTTAGCGAAGGCGTTTACAATAATTGTAAATTATTGTAAACGTTTGATATTTAATTATTATATAATTATATATTTAAATATTTAAATATTTAAATATTTAAATATTTAAATATTTAAATATTTAAATATTTAAATATTTAATTATATATAACTTTTAAATCAAATTAAATATCAGCTCCAAATTTGATGATTTTTTAAATTCATTGTCTCTCTTTATGATTTAATAATTATATTTAAATAAACAAAAGAATTATTTTATTTTATTTGAATTTTGTTTTGGTCATCAGATTTATTGTTATTATCAGTTATTATCATCGGTTTATTAATAATTGCATTCAGAAGTGATAGGAAATTATAAAATTCAAGATGTTCACATTATCATTACGGTGTACAAATCATTAGCGTGTACACAAACATCGGGATGGAGGCGTACACCTTAAACATAGCCTACAGTAATTATATTGTGTACTCATGCGACGGAATATAATAATAATTTAAAGCCACCATTAAATGTTTAAATAAATATTAACTTAAATCGTATTCAATTATTCTTATATGATTTACAATCATAATTAATATAATTGTTATTACATTCATGCTTTATATATGATTGTTAATTATTAATGAATATTATTAGAAACAGTTATAGTGATACATAAATAGGAATTAAACAGTTATTCCATTTCTAGAGATAAACTAAAGGGTCTTTTTCCATTTAACCGTAGTGAGGATGAAAACCTCATTACCACTCTATCAGAGCCAATCTCAATCATGCGAACTGAGTTGGAGTTATTGCGAACATCATTATCTTGTGATAACATATTTTCTTGCAAAATAAAGAGCATCGACGGCTCGAATAATGCCGATGAGTCACTAACGTGCGATACTCAGACAATCATACCAATACTAATGCCTTTTTCTTTCTACGCTCAGATCTATTCACTCAATTCAATTCCTTTTCTCGATAAACAATGAGTCTCACAATGAGCCTCACAAATTGGAAACAGTGTTTATAGAGATTTTTCTAATTTCAGAGAAATCATTTCATCTGAAACTTAAACTTTAATCAAAACTAAAAATATGAGCCAATTTATTACTAAAATACATATAAACTTTTTTATTATGTGATAACAGATGCGTCAACGTTTTGAGTAAATCAAAGTGCCTCCGGATTGGGATTTGTAAGCAGTTAAGTCAATTATCTTAGTTAATAGAAGCAAAAGCTATAACTGTGCCTAAAAATCGCTTATAGCGAAGGCACGTATGGTAGTGTTTGTACGTTGCTTTAGTATAGCAATATACAGATCGGAATGAAAAGAGAACGTAAAGAAAAGAAAGAGTCAGATATATATTGTACTGTATATATTGTACTTCGTTGTGTTGGGCCAAACGTCATGAGCGTCTCTGTTTCCGATTCACCATTTATCTGAGGATCCCTGTGGAATCATCTCTGTATGGCCGTGACGTATTTTCATTGATCATTGCAGCTTTGCCTGAGAAGAAAGAAGACGAACAAGAGACTAGCACAACAGGGGAATCTTTATAAACGTGCCGTGCATCTTTCGCCCCATTTTGTGGCATCCCAATATCCAACTCTTTATAATACTCCAAATGTGTTGGAATGAGTTAATGCTTCGATTCGAATCAAATAAAAGAGAAAAGAACACACTTTTGCCACTTTTGGCGATATGCATATATTATATACTTAATACAGGCAATCGAATCGCTTAATCCTCAAATATATGATGCACAAAACACTCTTTTCAATTTAATTTTCCATTATTTTGTGGTTTTGCACTGTACATTTAAATGATAATAAAAAGAAATAAAATGATAACCGATGAGTCCATTGTAATTCATGGATCAATAAGTGATCATCGCAGGAAAGAGTTCTTTCGGGATGAAAGTACGGTGTTCGTATACACGTCGTGTAATGATGTAATGATGAATGCAATGATATTCAATATTTAAATTTTCTAAGGAATATATACATAATTAAGAAAATATTGGAATTTCTGTATCATTGATTAATATTTTTGGTGCGAAAAAGCAGAGCAGAGTATAGCAAATTTAATATTTGAGCAGATTGTTCGGTTGAAATTGTATAATAGAAGTGCACTAATAAAAGCAATAGTTATTCACGATAAATTACCACGATGTGAGTCTGAAATAAAGAGAATAGAGTGGAGAGATATCCCATGAGGGATCTTAAAGGCATCAAAGGCCGTTAGCATTAGTATATAACAATGTGCACGATGCACGATGCACGATGCACCATGCACCATGCACCATGCACCATACACCAGTTGCTCTCATAAAGCCTTATTTCCAATTAGTTGTGTTTTGTAGCAGTGCCAATGGGTCTTACGTGCCTTTTCTCCTTCTACTTGTTGTAGGAACCAACGAAACTACCTAAACCTAAATAAGTAACTCAATCGAACAAAAGGGGAAATCGGAGTGAAAGAAAAGACAAAAATAAGTATTGAACAGAATATACTGCACAACAATTCTACATCATTGAGTTAGATACGTGTGACGACAGATTGATTTGGCTCATGTTTTACAAAGTGTAAATCGTTGAGACCGAAACGTTTCATGAATATATAACTCACTCGAGATTCGTATTGAATCAATGAATATGTTAATTTTTATTCAAACTCAAATTGGTCTGACTCGAGTCACTTTTGATATTTTTGTCATGGCGAATGGCAACACACAGTGTTTTAATATCACGCATCGTGAAAGAAACGAATTTACATGAAAAAACAAATTTTCTTAACCCTTAACAATACGATAGTTGAATAAACAAACAAATTTTAAAATTCGCATTAAATTAAAATTTATATATTATGTCATTGAACTATTATCTTTGAAATTCAAATTGAATTATTAATGCTTTCAAAATATTAAATATTAAAATCACAATTATTTTTTAAACCATTTTCAAAACCAAAACCATTATTAAAATTAATAAATTACTTTTTGGTTTAACTCAAATTATTTAAACATATAAAACACGAACAATTTTATAGTTTTGTAGCAAATGTTTACATTTTCGCAACAAAAATCTGTCGTTGCATTATCAAATATTTAACATTCGGTATAAAATTTCACGATTCCCTTTATTTATGTTAATGAATTTTAAAAATGCATAAATTTTATAATAGAGCATACCGTGGTAGGGTTGTCAACTGTCCAGGCGAAAACACATTTTCCAGGTGGACCCTTCTCCTGGAAGAAAAATGTCCAGGTGAGTAGTGTTCCGAAAGTCAGTCAATTTTGGATTCCATTCCATTCCATTTCACTGGAAATTTCCAATGGAAATTCCATGGAATTCCGCTTTAGAATTTTTTTAGATCATTACTCACACTGCGTTTACTGACGTAATATACAGAGGTGGCTTTAATTTAGTATCCTCATATTTACACCCTATGGGCTTCACTGCAAAG
>LBFL01004712.1:9494-24680 GCA_000988845.1 Hypochthonius rufulus
AAATTTCCAACAGTGATATGTCGTAATACGATATTTTCAAAAAAATTCAGGATTAAATTACTGAATTCCTCGTGAAGATAAACAATGACAATGACAATAAATAAATGGAAAAAATGGAATACCGTAGTTAATGTAATTAGAAAGTGCAGAACAGAATTTCAATCTCCGCACTGTTGGGATATTCTGGAAAAAGTAATTACTCTTTTTCGGGAAAAGTCACTTTCAAGTAAAAGGGACTTCCGTAATATGAACCAAACTTAGAAGTTCTATCTTTGGGTTTAAACTTATTTTAGCTTTACTCTGTCTTTCGTTAGGCTCGTATATTAATAATCGTTAGGGTCTTATTATATTTTTCTATGGCAATTATCTTCTACAAGTGTTTTTCACTTCTGCCAATAAATGCAATTCGGATGTTTACCTTAAATCCCCTATACCCATAACAACGATATCAGTTGAGTCATGTATTACGGTATTCTATTGCATTCTATTGTGGACTTTGCGATACTTATTTTATGATATGAGAGACATTATTGCAGAACAACGCCATTCATATTTCTTTGGGTGTTGGTTTATCGGAGAATTCAATTAACGACAATTGTAATTTGATAGGCATTAATAGAATTAGTTTCGTGGTGTTTAATTAATTAACAATACCATGGCTGTGGGTTATTATTCCCGATTGGGTAATTTCGCCTCAATTGGTTGGTGTTCACTCGGAGTTGGTCTTTTGGGGGTAATATTCATGATTGCGGGTGCTGTAATTACGGGAATCGCATATACAGAGATAACCCCTCCCAATTACGACGAGAATTATAATCGGTATCTCGGCGCGAGTGTACCGCGTCTTGTGGGTGAGCATATGTTTATTTATTTAAATTGTCACAAATTTTTCAACACATGATTAATAAAGATTTATTCACCCCCCAAAAGGTCCTTTTCTATTGGCGTTCGGAGCGATATTACTATTTGGCAGTTGTGGCTTTTTTGCGGTTGCCTTTTACCATGCGAATAGGGATTACGCAAATGATGCGAACAGTCGATATGCTTATAGTGCAGCGGCGGTCACTACGGGAGGGAACGGAAAACCTTAAAATTGCCTTAAATTTAATGTACAGTTTTATCGTAATTTAATGTCTCTTTAATATAAATTTATATTACATTATAACATTCTCTTTTAGTACTCTCCTATATTATTACACTTTTATAAAACTTTTCTCGAATTATTATCTTTTCATAGAATCGTTATGTCAAACATTACATTAAATTAAATCTTTTTGAATATAACATAAGGCAAAGCAATTTATAAGTAATATGTTAATGGGACATGAGTTGCTACTGTCCCATCGCCTCTTTTCCCATAAATGGTCAGTGTACAGAGATTCTCAAATTATTTGGGAGCGGAAACTTTTCGTTTCGTTCTGTGGCTTTTCGCAGATTAAATTCACCGCTCCTTTTACATTCCGAGTAAAACTGAATTAAGACTCTCATTGACGTTCAAATAATATGTTAACACAAATCTATTATATTCACCCTTAACAATTGTGTTGAACTGATTTTCTGTTATGGTACATCAGTGAACATGTTATTTGCATTAAATTCATTGTAAAGTGTATTGTTGCAGTTCTATTGTGTATTGTGTGTGTTCTCGAGTTATAAGATATAAGAATTACATGCGTGAAGAGAACACAGAGTGACTCTTATAACGTGATTGACCCGTGCGGTGAGAGGCGACACTCGACACTCGAAACACATGATCCTGAGAATCAAATAAAAAGTTTAAACTGATAACACATGTATTTTAAGGGTCATTCATAAAGAACAGTGAAATTCCATTAAAGTTCAATCCCCTTTATGAACGTCTTTGTGACCTCCAATGGTCCTTTACGGAGATGCGCATGTTAAATGGTAAATGTTAAAATATCGATGCGTTTCGTACACACAATTGAAGCGCACGTACAGTTTAAGATGCTTTAATGATAATAAAATCAAAAATGGCATATGTCAATGATCCGCTGAATGTTATGAAATTATGTTAATGGAGATTATTATGCGGAATCGGCTCACCTGTGGGTGAAGACTTTGTGTATAGTCATAATGACAGTGATAGTAAAGTATAGTAAAGTATAGTGTAAGCATAGTATAAGCATAGTAAAAGCACAGTATAAGCTTAAGCATAAGCTTAAGCATAGTCATAAGAATGTGGGTCGATGTATGTGTGGGATGACATATTATCTCTTTGCCATATAAAGACTGTTGTGGTATTTTTAGTCACTTCGACCCGACCCCTGTAACTGTGCTTTTCTAATGCAATGCAAATCCAATTCTCAGCCAAAACTAAACGGAGAAAACTTAACTAAACTTAAGACCAAAGCCAACACATGGGATAGTCACAGTCACAGTACACGCGAGTGTATGAATGTCTGGAAATGTGCCTGAGTTAAGCCCCGTCATACTGAATGTATATATGTTCATCACCGAACAGTTCTTTCTCTCTCTTCTAATATCTTCTCTCATACATCTGTGTCCTCCTTTTGGGCACTAAAGTTAAACCAAAACCATACACATGAACCAAACACCGCATCTCTAACATCTTTAATGCCGCATCGACTTGTACTTGAGTCTGATGTATTTGCGGCGGCACATCTCAACTCCAAAACACCGTTTCCATCGGTCTTTATTTTGTCTGCGATTTGCTCATTATACTGTATTCTGTTGTGTTTTGCTAATGTTCTAATGTAAATGCTCAGTGAATGTTCAGATGTATGTGAATGCACTTTTCTCTTCTTTCACTCACCGTGTATTCTGTGATCATGTTTTGTGTGTGTCTGTACCATGATAGTCGAGTAAAGCTCATGTCATCATTTCTTCTCTTTCATCCCTCACTTTTCAGGTATGACTTATCGCATATTACTTATAATGATATGTGACATTTAAGATTAATAAAGATTCCGCCGCAATTCGCCATTAAAACGTGTTTTTAGTATTTTTAGTATTTTTGTATGTCCTTCAGATGCTGTTTTGACATTGAAATGGGTCATCGGACCATCATATGATATTTCTCAATATATTCATTACATTATCTCCAATTTTAATTATCATATTTGAAAAATATATGATAATCTTCAAACCGATGACCTCAGCTATTCACAAGTTAATGGTATCATAACTACCGTAGTCTGTCATAACTTTAATCTCTAATAATCCTCTTAAACTATACTTTAAGAGTATTAATTCGAAACATTTAAAAAACGTATTAAAGTAAAGGATTAATTCAAAAGTTATTATGCATTATGTATTTGAGAATATTTATTCAGTTACGAGTGAAGTGAATGAACATTTAAGACATGAATATTTAAACTAAAGACTAAAGTGCCGAAATATAAATAAATATAAATAAATAGATATTGTATATTGAAATGTATTTTTACAGATAAAAATAATTATGATTGTGTGTGATTCATTCGTTGATTCATTGAATAATGATGAATATCTTTGAGTGATATATTTAGATGTACATTTATGTATGTTTTTTAAAGTATGCTGTGCCAAAAGTCGGTTTCGTGCAATTAACTCGAATTGTAAAGGGACTTTATTAGTCACTCTTTCAATGGGTACGTATGTGTGCAGAGTTTTCTAATATTTGTTTAGTATAAATTAAGTTAAAAAATTTAATAATTTACATAACGTACGCGCATCGTGAATGCTCTATGAATACAATAATAAGGATGTCATTGAATTTCCGATTCGTGCCTCAAAACCCATATATAATTATTATTTAAACACTTGTGTCAGTTTTACTTTAGCATATGACATAATATGCCTAAAGCAAAGTCTGCCACGAAAATTGAAGGCATATAATTACGTATTTTATTGCGTTTAAACATTGCTCCATATGTTCAATATATGATTAGTTTCCCAATATGGTCAATCGCATGAGACAAACGAATAGTCTCTTTCTTTCGCTTCCTCCTGAGTGTGGAGGTTCAATGAATTTTAAAGAACTTTAAGGGTCGATAATGCCGGAGGCGATAATCACCAATCGTAGATATTTCGTGTTCTCCAATCGGTGAAAAACGGTAAACATAATGAATCACAATGCAGTTTGAAAGTGATCGGTCTTCGGCGGCCCTTTCATGTGGAACTACTTTCAGCAAATATTTTTCGTCGAAAGCTCTTATTTTGAGCATGTCGTTTCAGTGGTACATTATTGGCCATTAATGTTTCAGTCGTTTATTATCTGAAGTGTCCATAGATCCTGAATCAATTTCTGTTAATTCCATAGGTGATGGTGATGTATGCGTTGAGTTTCCAGAATTGTTTTGTTCCCCCATAACTGTTTTCATTGTTACGTATATCCTCACTTTGGATTACACGAACCGAGAGATGAATTATGGCGATTGTTTGTCGTGCCCCTCTCTTAGAGGTGATTTTTTGCGAAATTCACGTCGGGTTAAAGGCCATGGCTTTATAAGTGCTTATAAATGGCCACAAAATTTTTAGACTAACATTTCCATAGCTGCGGGTCATGCCTATTTGTGTATATGAGGCAATTCGCTAATATGAATGCAATTGTTGGCACCGGCTGAGACTAAACGTATAAGTTATAGCGTGTCTTATGCTAAAACGAATGAGTATTTTATACTAATAAAGGTGTTTCTCCCCCTTTCACGGCACTGCTTCATAATTACTGATGATTATCGCATGAGTGTTTAGGACTCATGTTGGGTGGGCACTGATGGGTCATGATGAGCAATGACGGGCATATGATTCAACCATAGACAGGGAACAGTTTTCTCCAATTTTTCTCCATTGTATTGTATCGTTCTTTTCAATAGGCTTTTGTATCTCTTCTTTTGTATGGTAAAATGTTTTAACATAATGTCGCTCAACGGTGGTTAATCGTGCATTGGAATAGTCAAATGATCTTTACATTTTACGTTTTCATATTTTATTATTAAAAATTTTGTCATTATTAAAGAGTGAATGTAAAAAGAGTTAACGTATGATGGTCCAATACTCCACCCTTTAGAATGTGCATCCCTTTTCAATTTGTTTATCCCACTGTGAGATGTAATGATGTTGAATAATTCGATATTTGAACGGAGTTCAAATTTTTTGAATGGAAAAGCAAAATTAATGACTTTCGCATAATATTACGCCTGTGGTATGTCATTACGATTCCGATTTACATAACTAAATTTCCTTTTAAAACATAATTTCTGTCATAATTACCATTATTACTTCGATTATCATCAGCCGCATTCATCTGTATATATATATATAAAATGTTAGTGATGATTTTGTATAATTATAATTTTGTATCGTATCATTATCATGACACGAAATTACTTTACTATTGCCAAAAACCACAGCATTCCCATGATAATTGAGCGTTTTAAATCATAATATAAATACCCGAATCTCCAACTCATTTGTATTCACATAGTGTTTTGTTTATGGAATATTAACATTTTGGAAATTATTTAAATTAATCACTTAACTAAGCATTAACTAAACATTTAATTATTTCAAAGGGCGGAGTATATTAATGACGCATTATGTTAGATTCATTAACATCGATCGCAATTGATTAATAACTAATCACTGATCGCAGATGTATTTTGTCAATATCCTGTTGCAATACTATAGTAATAAATGCCTTTCGGTTAATCATGTGTAAACCAATTTAATGTGTTCTTTTGTATTGTATAATTTTATTAAATTATTTAACATTTAACATGTAATATATTTTCACAAATAATTCTTTAATGTGTTAAATATTTATACATTAATTTGTATATGACATTATCAAATTACTCTATTGAGTTTCAAATGATTCACCACGATAATTATGTCAATATTTACATGGAAATTCGGATCAATTTACGTATAATTATCCATTACATAATGTTGATGGTGATGTTCACCATTATTGGTTATATACGATCTCTATTATTACAAAGAAAATTTGTTTCGAATTTGTCACAAAGTTTTGTATAATAATAACATGCGTTAACACGGGTTACGTTGAGGCTGATGCATCTCATGAGCATACTCAATATATGCTTAAACTTGGAGATTAGGGAATGCTGTTTATGCTATGGGATTGGGTCCTCCAATGGTGTCTATGGAATCTCTTTATCCATTTACTTCCCATGGCCGCTCCTCTCCGTTCCCCTCTCCATGCCTTCGATGCGCGATGTTATTCCTCATGGTCATTTGTGAGTTTGACTCGTTTCGGTTAACATCATCATCAGCATCCGCTGCATCTCATCCCCGTCACTCTCCACAATCGTCCTCAGTTCTCGTTAGTAATTTATTGGGATTTGGAACTTTATTTACATATATCCGGTTCACGGTCAGGAGGAAGTGCTTAAACTTATGATGAATCTGCCGCTTATGTAAAGCTGCGGTCATCTGATTATATCAATAACGGACGCGTGTGCTCTGCGATCTCAAATTACGGGGAATCTAATATGAGACCGTATGAAACCGTATGAGATCATACGAGACCATACGAGACCATACGAGACCATACGAGACCATATGAGACCATACGAGACCATATGGTTTACAGCCGATCTCATTCTGCTCTTATGTGGAGATTGTTTGTGCTTTAATGGCTCAGTTTTGCCTGTTTATGGACAGCTTTTGTTATGAGAAAGTAATGTGTGACGACCCTTCTCAACCTGCCTTAGGCCGCATATTTTTAAAGTGTTTTCTCTTCGCGCATTTTTCTAAGAAATTCGACCCCAACACACATACGATATACACTTTGAGTTGTGAAGTGGACACACACGAACCGATATTTTCGATACTACAGTAGCGAGCGAATAAATGGATATACCATTGAGGAGCGGCATTTCCCACTGAACGAACCGTTTTAAAAGTGCATTTTACGTGCAAATCAATTTTACCTGAAATATTTATTTACCCGTAATTCTCCACTCTTCGGACACTATGGTGTTTGGTTGTTTCAGCAGCGGGAGATCGCGAAAGCGTTGGAAACCGGTGATAGTCCGAAGCCCCTCTCCGCAATGTAGATGCTCATGCCACCGCTATGAGCACTATGGTAACCGAACTGAGGTATGGAAAGGTGTTTGTTTTTTCAAACACACACTGAGCCTTTTCTCTCTCTTTTCCTATCCCTATCCGTGTTTGCAATTGTCGGGTGAAGCGCCAGACACTAATGTCAAAGGCAGTGAGGGTTGGGAAAGCATAGATTATGTTTGGGTGGTGCTGCAATTTCGAGTTTGATGCACATCGCCACATGCAACCAGAGTTTCCAAAGTTTTACACTAACGAAACTAGTGACTGATTCACTCTCTACCATTATTTAAGGGCTATAAACCGCGGTTTATAGTATAAAGAGACTTGAATCAGAGTTCGTTTAATGTTATCCTAAAAATTTGGTTTTAGAATTTTCGTGCGATTATCTCAAATCGATTCTCTATTACCATTACCATTACCATTTATCCATTCCTGCGAAAGGATATTCCAATTTCTTTAAGTATACTTTTACGTGAAAATTACCATTACCCCGTGACACATCGTATTGTTGAATGACATGAAAATCAAAACACGTGAATCACTTGTCACATGTGATTGACTTTCAAAGAATATCTCACATTTTTACTGCGGTTTATATATGCCGATGCAATTCACAAGCCATATATTAGTGTAAAAGTCATATTTGCATGGTATTGCCTCTGTAAGCGTATGGGTATACGTATGGGGGTATACGTATGGGTATACATAGAAACTTTTGGTCGATAAAGAGATTACAATTTACTCGGTTTTACGTTAATAATACATTACATTGACATTTTGTCAGTGTTCCCATTGACATGAAAATTCAATACTCCGATAATTTAGCATTTATTTGACTCAATTACATTTAAAATACCATTTCATTTGAATTTGGATGGAAATTACGACTTTAAAGAGATTATATAAGACGATATTGATATATATTATCGTGTCATTTCCTCGTATCCATTAAAAAAGTGCATAAATTTGATATTTCATGCTGAAACGGTTGGAACTAAATTGATCCAATAGTATGGTATGATGTAAGACTATGAACAATAATCAAATACTTGTTTCATTTGGCGTTGTGCCATCCTAAGAAAATCCTGAAGGTTCTGAAGGTTCTTCTCTTTCCCTCTCCCACTCTCTCCCTCTGCGTCTTTAAGTGCCATTTCTTGGTATTTATGGAACGTTCACACAGATGTGTACACAGTGCACAATAAATTCATTTCTGTATAATATTGAATTGAAAAGCTGATTGTGAATAGTAATTTGTATATACATGTATTATAAGTTAAAGGAGATGCTGACGTACGCCAATAATGGACAATTTTGTGTTAACGTTTGGGCCATCATATTATAGGAGAATATATCGTTGCGATTTGTCTTCGTTGAGCCCTCAGGCGAAATATAATAATTTTTAACACAGGTATTGAGGGAACGCAAAAAAGAAATACTAATCTGACTTTCCTCTTAAGACAACTGAGACCACCCACAATCAAACGCTGATAAAACTTTAAACACAGTCCTAAGTCGGATATCGCACAATTTTGCCTAAAACTTCCTCAATCCGATCAGAGATTCCCATTGAGATGTAACGTCTTCGTGCGAAGTTTTAATTTCGCATCCCTTTACTAAATATTATAATATAAATAATCAGTTTAGACTCAACTAATTGCGTTTAGACAAATAAATAGAGACATTTTTCTGGTTTCGCTTTTCCTTAAACATCGTTCATTTAACTCTTTTATGGATGCACATTTAACGATTCACCAGTGAAGAGTGATTATTAAGGAAACCCTTCGGATGAGAGACGTAAACAATCAGTAAGGGTTTAATCTCGGCACTCATACAATTTAATCATTTATCATGTGAGACATTTTGTGGGGTACAATTTTATTTCATATCTTTAAATAATCTAAAGAATTATTAGTGTTATGTACGTAGTGATATGCTGAATTTGACTTTCTGATAAGAATATGTTTAGAGAAAGAGAAATGATAAATTGAAATGACAGTGAAAGGCACAACCATTTTAGTTGAATTCATGTAATATTACCATTATGAACATTGTTGTTTGAAATATTAGTAAATGAAAATATTATTATTGGAATATGCAAAGCTTAATTTGATATACCGTAATACTTGAGCCCTGACCCTACAGCTGTACCTGTATTATATTACCGTAGTAACATATCGACTCTAAATCCTGCCATTATTAAGTTTAGGTGTTGAAATTGTAGTTGTGTCACGTCACTTAACTATACTCTCATAGTAAGAGTGTGCCAAATTTGTTTGCGCTTTTATTTTTCAACGCACACATTGCTGTTGCAATTGTTTGTCAATTGTTATGCATAAAAAGTTTAACTCTGCTAATATCACGTTCACTATACTTATAAGGATTTCATTTATTATTTATTCTTTACTCTTCGCCAATTATGTAGAATCACGATCCATTAGGAGTGACACCATTCCCATCGCATTCATACACCAGTCAATTGTCTCCGAAACCATCGCTCATTGAAACGCCAATTGAACGAACGATAAATAATCCTTTAAGAGAATCGCCACAAAACCCCATCGTAATGGACTTAACTTATGTTACTGAACGAATTATCGGTATGAATTATTAGAATTTACTTAAACTTTTATGACATTTGTCAAGTTATTTGTTAATTTCGATTAAAGTCTAAGTCTTTATTATCTCAAACACTTTGCATATATATGTATTTATATACTTATATTTATATATATGCGTATTTAAATAGTTATGACGTTTCCCGAGACGGGAACAAACGCCGCATATCGCAACAATTTGAAGGATGTCGTGCAAATGCTACGAACGAAACACAAAAGCAAATACATGGTGTTCAACTTAAGTGAGAAGCGACACGATCTTCGAAAATTAAACCCGAACATTTGTGAATTTGGATGGCACAACAATTTGGCACCACCACTGGAAAGGCTGTGTTCAGTGTGTAAAGCGGTAGATTCTTGGTTATCATGTGACATTCAGCATGTCGCTGTCATTCATTCGAAAGGTGATAGTGGGAGAACCGGTGTCATAATATCGGCATTCATGCACTACACGGACATTTGCGCGTCGGCTGATCAGGCACTTGACCGTTTCGCCATGAAACGCTTTTACGATGATAAATTAGCAGTATTTATGAATCCGTCTCAAAAAAGGTAATGATCATGATGATGCTATTTTTATAATTGTTTATATGAAATATGAGCATTGTTTATATTCGTTTACATTCAGATATGTGCATTATTTTGCGGGTCTTTTATCGGGTGCAATACGAATGAACAATAATCCTCTTTATCTGCGCCATATTATTGTGCACGGCATCCCCAACTACGACCAGAGAGGAGGCTGCAGACCCTTTGTCAAGATATATCAGGGCATGCAACTGATACATACCACAGGGGTTTATTTAGCGTCACAGAACAGGGCACGGCGAATGAGCATCGTACTAAATCCGAGCATTCAATTGAGAGGTGATATTTTAATAAAATGCTATCACAAGAAACAGAGTCCCGCGGGCAGATCAATAATATTCCGCTTACAGTTTCATACATGCACTTTGGAAAATGATCGCCTCGTATTTAGTAAAGATGATTTGGATGACGCCCTTAAAGATTCACGATTCCCCAACGATGGAATCGTTGAATTTCTTTTTGCATCATCACCGTCGAATCGTGAAAATCTCCCTCAAAACGGAATTTCAAGTGATGGGATGACCCCCCTGAGTGACGACTCCCCCCATGACCCCATCGTCAAATGGGACTCCTATGAAAACTTTGACCTAACGCCTCAGGACAAACCGGATCCATCTCTAGATGCGTTCGCAGCACAACTTAACAATCCCCAACATACTCAGGGTCCAATCGATGGCAGTCTCTACGCCACTGTATCAAAAAGTGGCAAAAAATTTCCGGTGACATTCTCATTGCCAATTACAGGGCCCTCAGGAGATAGCAATAGTGACGACGGTCCGCATACAATTAGCATCGATTCGGGTATATCTTCAACAGCATCAGCGGCACATCACCCACATCATGGCGCAGTTCATTCGCACCATTCGCATACGAATGGGACTTCGAGCGGTTTCCCATCACCAATCAACGTCGAAGTTGAAGTCCACCATCACCACGAATCCCACGCGCGGAATGGGCCCACACCCGAAGAACAGGCACAACTCGACGAGTTATTAAGTGGAATGCTGCAACAAGTGGAGTCATTACCTGATTATTCTACTTTAACAAAACGCTCGACATCTGTAACCAAAAGTGCGTCTTCTCCATTAGTTGGACCTAAATATTCACCGTTTCGACAGACATCTGATTCTATGGCGAGTAAAAAGTCATTTGATTATAGTTACACCCGTTCGGGCATTTATAATGGTGGTGGTTTAATGAGATCGGGAAGTGAAGTTTCAACTCCACGATTTTTAACACGTCCATTAAACTTTAGCTCAACTGATGACAGACATAAGCCATACCATGCTCAATCCGGAAGTCAACCGTTTTCGTATGGCGTTACCGCGAATTCCCCGGCACTTCAAAGGAGAAGACTTTATTCGGAGTCAACGGCTTATGTAACAGAAAGTCAAACGCCGGGCGAAAGCGAAATTAGGGATGTCGATAATGATGTGTTTAGTGATTACGCATCTTCGACATACCAAGACATGTGTAGCGATGAGGGAACACCATTGACATGGCTCCAGCGGCAACAGCTTAAATTAAAGAGCAAACGTGAAGGGAAAGGGCAAAAAGAACGACAATGGAAGGAACAGAGATTAATGGAGGAGTTACGGAGTGTTGCGAAACGTATTCCTACGGACGAATCTTCAAGGGAATCATCTCCTCCCTATTCACAACCTCTTCATATTAACACTTCAACTGTGTCAGGGATCCGCGGCCCGACTTCGCCCATTCTCCCCGAACGCACCTCGAGCCGAACTGTCGACATTAACACTTATCCATCACAAACAGAGTGGCATCATAATGGACGAGCGTTGGAAAGACAAAGATCTGATACATCATACGATCGTGAGAGGCCTTTTGTGGCTGTGAAGAGGGCTCATGCGGTAGCGAAGATGGAAATGGCTAACACTGGCACCACACCTCAACAACTCGCCGCTGCTTCGCCATTATATGGAACGGTATACCCGTACAATCAGCACCGCGTTTACATGCCAAATACACGTACAGATGAGAAAGATCTTAAGAGCGGTTTACTAATGAAAACACCACATGTTGATGAAGTCGATTTTATCACTCCAACCAAAGGCAGAGTCCATTATTCAATGCCCGCTAAAGTAAGTGATTATCTCATATGTAGTATAATGCCTCAGCTAAAATCTATTGCTATTTCTTTATTTATTTCTTTTGTAGCATAACATCTCCGCTGATGTATCATGGACTCCATCAGCAGTAAGCAGTTCGCCTCAGGGCAGTCCCGATCAGAGCGATCGACCATCAACTCCCGGTTTTCCCATCACTCCACGTACACCATACGTGAGTCAAATTGAGCATTCTCCAGCAAAAAGTCCCACTTTTGCACGGTACGTTAATAAATGCAAATGTTGTATTAATATTATCACGAATGGTCTAATGTAAAGTGCTTATTTCATGCTTCCGTATCAAATTATCAGTCGCGCAACAGTCAATGTCTTAACGCATAATGCTTATCCAATAAATAATTGCGTTTCTATAAATAATCACGCGAAACTATTACTGTTTTGCACGTTAAATTGCATATGAAAATCGTGATTTTAATAAAGATAATAACAAACTTATGATTATGATTATTATTTTTGATTGAAAAGTTTGATAAAGAATTTCTCAAACATGTATATTATGTTAACGGAGTTTCCCTGTAATGTATAGGAAAGGTGCATACAGCCCTACAACGAGAGAAGCGTTTGGAGAGTCACGAATTATCACAAACGGTCAAAGTTCACCGACGGGATCTGTTTATTATGGGCAATCTGATAGATCGAGTATGTTATCACTTAATGAATCAGAAGTAATTTCACAGCATCCGCTGTTTGTAAAAGACACTTCACACTTTTGGTATAAATCAACAATTTCAAGGGAAGAAGGTATGGGTATGGGGTACGAACAGTACCATGTTGTTGATGGAAAAGTTTAAAAAATAGTCGAACTCATTATTTTTGTTTATTACTTTGTAGCGATAAATATGTTGAGAGACAAACCTCCGGGAACTTTTGTTGTTAGAGACAGTAATTCATTTCCCGGTGCATTCGGTTTGGCATTGAAAGTCGCCACACCACCACCCAATGTCCAGTCTAAGTCAGGTCTGTCTTAACTCACCAAACCTCGTCATGTTTATATTTACATAAACTTATTATCCTAAAGGGGACATTTCAAATGAATTGGTGCGCCATTTTTTGATAGAACCGACAACAAAAGGAGTGCGAATGAAAGGATGTCCCAATGAACCAGTGTTTGGAAGTCTGTCGGCTTTAGTTTATCAGCATTCAGTGATGCCAATTGCATTGCCGTGCAAACTCATCATACCCGAGTCTGATCCTTCCGGTGAAACCGTCGATAGTATAATTAGTAATGTAATGGATTCCTCCGGCGGTGGAATTCTTTCTCAGGGTGCAGCATGTAATGTTCTTTATTTGATCACCGTCGATATGGAATCATTAACCGGTCCTCACGCTGTACGTAAAGCTATTAACGAACTTTTTGCTCTGAATCCTCCGCCAATACCCACAGTCGTTCACTTCAAAGTTGCGTCCAAAGGGATAACTCTCACTGATAATCATCACCGGTATTTGATTGTGATTTGATTAAATCAGTATTAATTTATTACTTCACTTTAGATTGTTCTTCAGACGGCATTACCCACTAAATGCTATAAGTCATTGCGGTGTTGATCCTGACGGTCGACGATGGACTAACAGAGTTGAAAGCATTCACATGCCAACGGGAGAATGGTAATATATACAATATATATACCGTCACATTTAAAATTTTACTGAAAAAAATAATTTTTATTATTTTTATAGTTATTGTTTCGGTTTTGTCGCACGAAAGACGGCATCGAAAACGGATAATCAGTGTCATGTATTCGCCGAATTTGAACACGAACAACCGGCATCGGCCATCGTTAGTTTTGTTAACAAAGTTTTGGCATCGGTTCCGAATCAACAAAAATAGTTATATAAATATATAATTAAATGGTTGTTCATGATACTCACACACACTTTTTATCATGAGTTCAGCACAATTGATTGTTACAGTAATGCCCTTCGAAGTGCAGCTTTGGATGTGAATGATCGGATTGAAATTACCCGAAAATGTGCCTCAAATTTTTGTTATTAATTTTATCTTATTATGCAATACCAAGAAACGTGTCGAATATAATCGCACAGAGAAAGATCACAGATAAAGTAAATAATCAGGAAGTGGTGGAAACTATAACCGTGATTTTTAACGGAAATTAACGAAAGATTCGCTTTGTGTATGTTTTAATTGTAACATATTTTAATTTATCGCCCAAAAATTTCATGTTTTTCCAAACACTTAATTTTTGAACGGATTTTTAAAATTTATTAATAACTTAATAATTTGGTGCGAGAATATTGTAGTTTCACATTTCTAGTCAAAGATTAACGAAAAAACTTTTATTTTTATTTTATCTTTTATTTTATCAAAATATTTGCTAATTTTTTATACTCTTACAAATGTTTAATTTGTATAATATATTAATATATGGCAAAAAGTAATAAATAGTCTAATCACTTATTAAATATTTCTAAGAGTATGACGAATTCGTAAAGATTAAGCACCATAAAACTCACTTCTAAAGTTCAACGTAATTTTAAAGGAAAAATTCTAATGTAATTAATTTTATAAAAGGTTTACCAAAAGTAGATTCTCATGGAAAAAATTATAATGTACATTTAACGTTTAACGCAGTTCCTTAACTTTTATTGTGTTAACATAGAGAGAGTATACTTTTGCTGTGAATCATAATTATACAGAGATATAAATAAATATTCTAATGTGCCATAACTTATATAATACTATACCCATATTAGGCTTTGGCTTTGTATTTTGTGCTAATGAATAAAATATACGCGTATGGGTTCTATTATGCCAATTATAGTATTAT
>LBFL01004718.1:0-17458 GCA_000988845.1 Hypochthonius rufulus
TAAATCAAAAATAATTATTAAAAATACAGAGTGAACATTATATCTTTAAAAACATCTCCGAATTAAAATTTGTTCAATATATATGTTTAAAAATGCAACTTTAATTGCCAAATATGAATCAACTCTCCGTTTAATATTTATATATGTAACATATAATAAAAACAGGTTTATACGTATCAAAACAGATCAAAATTTTTTGTTTAATGTAAAATATGTTCAAAATGTTCTCATTTCATTTGAATGCACAATAAATTGTCCGTTTCATGTTTAGAAAAACCCGTGACAGCGTTTCTTGAGAAACGCTGCGAATTGAATTTTCTATTAGCTCTTTGAGTTGACTAATTGTTTCAAGATTTTCTCTATAAACTTCATTTTTCACATGTCCCCATAGAAAATAATCCAATGGTGTCAAATCAGGTGAACGCGGGGGGTATGAAACAATTCTATTTACAAACAGCAAATGCAAATGCTCATTTGTGATGTGTGATTTGTGTGGATTTGTGTGCGGGTGAATTATCCTAAATTAAAAATTTAATATTAATCATTTAAATAATACCATTACATGTTGGAAATTAACTTTTCGTTCTTCGGGGGTTAATTGTGAATCGAATTCATTTAGAATTTCAACATACTTTGTAGAATTAATGGTACTATCGAAAAATATTGAACCAATTATGCGATGTGCTGACATTCCACACCAAACGCCGATTTTTTCTGAATGCAATGGACATTCGATCAATGAATTCGGTTTTGATGGGGCCCATTTGCGCGTATTTTGCCTGTACATGTATCCTGATAAATGAAACTAGGTTTTATCAGAGAAAAATGCTTTCTTTACTCTTGTTTCGAAATATTTTAAAGTTTCTTGACAATAGTTAAGTCGTATTTCAAAATCTATGGCTTTCAATTGATGCAAAATACGAATCTTATAGAAAAATAAACCTATTTTATAAAGTGCTCATCTGATCGTTTCACGTGGAATGTGCACTTGTCCGCTCAATCGTCTCACTGATGTCCTTGGATTTTGTGTAACAGTTTTTTTGATTTTCTTGATATTTTGTTCGGTGAGAACTGAACACGAACGTTTAGCTCTCTATTGTGTATGTCCCCCGATTCTTCAAATTTTGATACATAATCTTTCATCGTGACACTTGAAGGCGGTTCGATTTGAAATCTTTTTACTAATTCCTGTTGACACTGTTTACTCAATTGTATATGAGTTTTTTGTCATTAAAATGAATGGAAACGGCCATAATCATATAATATTTTTTCACTATAAAAACACGATGTTCAATTGAAAATCCCATATTTGAAATAATAAAATAAATTACACAAATTAAAAATTCACAAATAGATGCGTCTGTTTCGACGTCTTTTACTGAACTGTCGTTAAATATAATAAACAATGATAAAGTAAAAATTTTAAGGAATTTGTGAGAAGTCAATTCCCTGTATTCCCATTGGCGGAAGATAAGTTATTTGTCTACCCACAAATTCTTGGAACTCGTGGGACCTCAAAAGTCAAAAATAATAATTAATAAATAATTGTTAAACAATTAGTGCATTATAAAATATTATAAATATATTTTACATTATACAAAAAATTTTGATCTGTTTTGATGCGGAACGATTTGCTAACCATTAAAGAGATAAATGTGTCATTCTGTATCTTAAAATTGTGAATTAAATTTATTTTTAACTTTAATATAATTTCAATTTAATAATTTTTATAAATTCTAAATGAAAGTTTATTTTTAATATTTAAAAGCAAAATATTCAAATATGATACTGAAATTGTTTACAGTACTAATTGAATGTATCGTTTCAACAAATAAGTAAATCTATAGTATAGCATTTAACTCATCATAATAATACACATAAACCCCTCTAACGTGAACCCCCTCTAGGGTAAATAACTTCTCTAACGTAAACAAATTCTTAGACCCGAATCATATAAACTGTTGCTATTTTTACCTCTCTAACGTGAAATCCTTTCTATCGTGAACAAAAAATTTCTGCCGCAATATGGTCACTTTAGAGGGGCTTATGTGTAGGTGAATCATATTATCAATTGATTGATTATTATATGAGCATTACACACATGATTCTATAAACTAATGTTACTGTATGTTTAAATTTTTACCGGAGACCGAAAATTTTTTTAATCGTTTCGGACCTAAAAATGTGTGAAATTAAAAATACCTCATATTGAGAAATGATTTAATCTACAAATTTAAATAATACATTTGATATGTGTACAAAATATCTATATTAAATGGTGGATTATATTTTAGATTTATTTGTGTATTATGAAATATCATATTTTCAATATTAATATAACATTTTCCATTCCCAATGAAACATCTCATGAAAAATTATTTAATTTCGGGTTTTAATTTTCTTTTGAATTTAATTAATTTTGAATTTCATGAAATTGTTTCTGATGTTTACATTATGCTCAATTCTTCTTCAGTTGAACTTTCTATATCAGTGGTGATTGTTTCTGATCTCATTTTTTTCAATGCTTTATTTTTCTCGACTTTAGTTTTTATAATGACGAATGCAGTGAAAGTCGTCAATGAAAGTAAAGTTAATGTCAAATTAGCTGTTCTTATTTTAAGAATATATTTATTCTTATCTCTTATCACTCACATATATTTCTGTATTAATTCTTATCACTTTTATGAATAAAAATGTGATAAGGATAAGGATATAAACAGCTAATTTGACATAAACTTTACCATAATGACAATGGAAATAATTGCGAATACAAAAAAAGTGACATAAAAAGTCCATCATTTGTATCATAATATTCCATACGTTAACATTCAAAGAATTCCCAATCGTGTAAAGTTTAATAAAATAGTAATTTTTAAAATAATATAAAATTTATATTACAATTACAGTATTTACTAAAATTTTGTCTCTTAAATCAAAATGATAAATATAATTATCAATGAGTATAAATGTTTTATTTCCAAATGAAAATGCACCGCGAGTATCATTTAATTTATAATTTTTATAACTGAAATTCATTTTGTAATTAATAATCCATTGCAATTCCGATCCATAAATTGCCAAAATATTATGTGAATGTTCAATATTCACAAATGTCGATGCTTTAAACCGTTCCCCATTTTTATTTGGTGATGCATTTTCAATAAATTGACTCCATTTTTTAACGGTATTATAATTTATGTGACGTATGCGATGATAGAGCAATGGTTTTGTGAAATTATAAATTTCACTCAAATTTAGTGAACGGTCCTTTAATACATACGGAAATGTCTTAATAAATACTCCGATTTTATTATCTAAACATTGACTCGAATTGTCACATATAACGTACAATCGTATGCGACCGGCACTTAAATGTTCGAAGCGTAACGGACCTTAAAAATTAGAATTATATTTATTTTAATGTAATAAATGATCATCAATAATGTGATTATCATACTCTTTATTATATCATAATTAATGAATTTCCAATCATAAATATGAGTCTCAATTAAATTGGGATCATCAATCATGGCCTATGACATGACCGTTCCATTATCGATTTGTCGAAACAAATAAAATTCACTTTTAAATATTTCAGTTTCATTCGTGAGTTTTATTTTATTTGAAACGCTTAAAACACCACTAATAAAGCCATTGTCATAATACTTTTCAGTGCAAAGTTTATACGAATGATTTAAATCAATACCTTTGTAAATGAAAAATAAAAGTAAAATGTAAACGCATTTTAATGGTCGATTGTAATTTAATTTTATATTTAAAATATTATACTAAAATATTTAAAATTTTATAAATAACGTGCATATTATTAATACGCATGAGTATTGTAATAATAGTTTTATAATTTATGCATATATAATTGATTTTTACACATGATGAACATTGTTGCAGTTATAGCATATACAAGGTCATTATTATAAAACTGATACACGTTCCGCATCAAAAAAGATACAAACTTATTTTTTAATGCAAAATATGCTCAAAATATTCTATATTTAATAATTACACATGAGGTTTGACAATAGCGTGAGGCCCAAAACGATCTTGAGGAATTATAGGAAAAATAAAGAAATTTATTTGCCACGAACATGTAATAGATAAACTTTATAAAGAAACAAATAAGATAAATGAATATGAGATGCGCTGTTTTGATGTGTTATATTGAACTGACATTTATTAGCATTTAAAGAATTTGTGAAAGAAGTTAATTTACCAGATGAACAATTTAATGAATATGATAATTTAATTTAATAATCGGAAAAAATATTTCTTCATTCTCTATAATACTCCGAGGTCGTATGGGACCTCAAACTATTGTCATACCTCGTGTGTAATTATTAAATAGATAACATTATGAACATATTTTGCATTAAACAATAAATTTATATCTGTTCTGATGCGGAACGTGTATCAGTTTTATAATGATGACCCTGTACATATATTTTTTAAAATGTTGAAAAGTGTCAGGATTAAAAATTGAGTGTGATAATCCTTACTTTACTTTTTTGATCATGTTTGATGTAAATATTGGCGTGTTTGATAAGTCCTTAGAATCTCGCTCTCTATAAACATTATAGCCATAACACATACGCTAAAATATAATATTACTCACTAGAAGCACATGTGCGGAAGCATTTGAATTTTTATCTCTGTTTATTTTTTGTGAATTTTTAAAGTTTTTAATTTTTTTAATTTTGTTAGAATGAGTTAAAATAAAATGAGAGCTATCATCGCCTTTTACTTGAAGAAAGGCTTAACCGCTCAAGACTGCCACAAGGAGATAATTTCTGTTTTGAAAGATAGTGCTGTTTATTTAGCTACTGTCTACAACTGGTATGGTCAACTCAGGCGTGGCCGAAGATAATTTGAAGATGACCCTCGACCTGGTCCTCCTCGAGAGGTGACCACCGATGTATTTGTTACCGTTGTTGAAGATCTTGTGAGAGAAAATCCGAATATCACATGCAGGCATATATCACAATTGGTGAATATTTCAACGGAGTTCATCACATGCGCGATATTCTGAACCTGAGAAAGGTTTATGTAAAATGGGTTCCTCATAAGTTAACTGACGCCCAAATGAAGGAGAGGGTAAGAATTGCTCAAGAAAACCTGAAGATGATGAAAGATAGGGACGATCGCTGATAATGCGATCGTCCCTAACAGGTGATGAAACTTGGGTCTATTATTATGACGCGCCATCTAATTAAAAAGCGAAGACATGGGTATTTGAAGACGAAGAACCTCCAAAAATGGTGAAAAGAGAGATCCATGTCAAAAATGTTATGTATGTCGTATTCTTCAGGTCAACAGGTCTCGTGTAGTCAATCAAGTTGAAAGGACAGGGGACTATCACAGCAACATGGTATAAGGATGTATGCCTTCCTCAGGTCTCTGAGGCCATTACAAATGAGCGGCCAAAGACAGGAACCAGAGGCATTATTTTACATCACGATAATGCTCGACCTCATACTGCTTCTATTACTAAAGAATTCCTGGACCAAAGCAAAGTGAAAATTATGGCACATCCCCCCTACAGTCCAGATACAGCTCCCTGCGATTTTTGGCTCTTTCGAAATTTGAAAAAACATTTACGCGGGAAAAGATTTAACACTGAAATAGAGATAGACACTGCTGTAAATGATTACTTTTCAACAATAACTAAAGAACAGTGGCGTAGGGTCTTCGACAAGTGGCAGGAAAGGATGGAGCGGTGCATTGGTGCTCTAGGATATTATTTTTAAATAATTTGTACAAAAAGTTTTAATAAAATTATGTTTAGCTCCCCATTCTAAGGACTTATCAAAAACGCCAAGATTTAAAACCATTTTATTTATAAAATTCCGCTATTGATTTTTGATATTTTATTCCATTTTTAAATTTATAAATCATTGAACGTGCTGGGTGTTTCTACTATCAGAAACGGTAAAAAAAATTGCTCATTAAAATTAATTATAAATTTAATTAATTAGGATTAATGACGATTTAAAATACAAGAATAATTCATTCCTATTGTTAAACATCGAAATGTTAATGTAAATTTCATATTTATTTATATTGACACGAAATAATAGTACAAATAGCAAAATTATGTCGCACAATATCAACGCGACAATATAGGGCGCCCAACCTTTTGTATTTTAATCCTTTTTGTTATTTCATGTACGTATTTCTCAACTTTTCCTGAACATTCATAAAGTCTAGGTTTTATAATGAATATGAAAGGGGATAGATCAAAACCCATACACATTGGCCTAACAGCTCTCCCTAACGGTGACCTATCTAAATTGTAGATAAGAAGTATTCATTCAATAAATTGAAACAAAAATCGATATCGTTGATGTCCTTTAAAAGTTATAGGCTAAGAACTAATTGAAAATCGATAGTAAAAATTCTTCAAAATTCATTTAAAAAATACAAAATAACTGCGAATAAATAATATATATATATATATATATATAAGCCTAAAAATGTATAAAAGTGTAAAATATTAGATTGTAAATATAAAATAATTAAAATATATAATTTAATTAATGTAAAAAATAAAAAATTCCAACTCTCAACCATCTTGCTCGCTGTCAGTAGATTCTCAAGTCACGCAAATATCTAGGAATGCTGCGGGATTCGGAATCTCTTTTTCTTTAATTTTTAAAATTTTTTTAAGATTTAAATCGCATCCGGCGCATTTACTAGCCAAACCCGTAGTCATACTCTCCTGAAGCCCGGAAGCAACTCCTGATGGGTTCGATAGCCGAGAGGGAGACTGTAGCCGACTTGTCGCTGGAGACCCTTTACCTAAGTCTCTAACGCGGGCTATATTTGTTTTGAGGGTACCGCCGAGACTCTTCTGCCGCTAGCGGATGCCATGCCGGCATAAATCGATCTAGAGCACTTTACCAGGTCTCTTACGAAACCTGTTACTTGCCGACATTGCCGGGAGGTGGCTCCGATCGCAACCGCAAGTCCATTTGTTGTCTCAAAATCATTTTGGTTTTTGGGCTCTAACTTTGCAAGGGCATCATCGATTGACAAAATTCATTTTATTTTTTAACTAGGTTTTGATCCTGTATAGTATGTGATATGTTTTGTTAGGGGCGCGCATAGGCCATTTTGGTCTATCCCCTTTATTAAAAAATAAGTTTTTAAAAAATTTATATTCTGAAACAAGAAAAAGTAATGATTAATGATCATTGATTATCTAATGAATTTACATTGAATTTACAATGAATTACCTTTTCCTAGCGAAAAGCTCTTAACAATATATTTATATTATTAAAATAATGGAGTGTCTGTATATTTATCTGTGCCTGTGTCAGCAATAATTTAAATTTGAATTTAAAATTAAAAGCATTTTGTTGCAATGATTGCCATAGAAATTGATGCAATGATTATAGAAATTTTAATAATAGATTTTAAACAATAGATTTTGTCCTATTAAATTAAATTGTTGTGCGTAAATATCGGTGTAAAGCACCGGGTCTTTTCATTGGTTAATTTTCAAATTCAAATATCTTAATTGTTGCAGATATACAAACATACATGCAGACAATCTAATATTTTAATAATATAGATTTATAAATACAATTAACAACACGACAATTAAATTATTAGACATTTTGTAATTATTAATTACGAAAATTACTATTATTTGCGTATAAAATTCTCAAATGACGACTTTCATTTTGGCAAACTCTGTACATCTAAATAAATAATTGTATTCTTTAATTTCATAATTACCTATTTAATTCGTCATTACCTCTCACTAATTCATTAATTGCGTGAGCATTTCATATAATTAGTAATTAATCCTTAACTAATTCATTGATTTATTTAATCAGATATGTTTTACAATACTTATAATTATTGTTTTTTCAGCTGATATATTATAGTATTTATTCTTTTTATTGAAAAAAACAATGAATTTCATTCGTTCATTGTTTACTTTGAATTTTTAAAAAAAATAATGCATATATATAAATATAACTGAATTTAATTGCTGTGACAGTTACTCGTTAATTCAATAAAAATGGGAAAGAAATTGATTATTATATTGCTAATTGTGTTAATTTCCATGTCATTTGTAATAATGCAAACAATTGGATGCAAAAAATTAAATGATCTTTCATGTCGCCCGACGGGGATAAATGCGTGTTGCTCGGGATTGAAGTGCAATACAAAGGGTAAATGTTATAGACCCACAACCGGATGAATTTATGCGGAAGAAACACGCTGACGAATTTACATGGCAATTCAATAAATAAAGAGATTTATAAATGATTATAATAAATAAAATGTTTGTCAAATTTTAATATTGACTATTATTAGTCGATTATTATATTTCATTATACTAATTAATTTGCATTAAATTTGTGTTGCATTTTATTTGTATTGTATTATCTAAATATATTTACATATTTATGACTATTAAATTAAATTATATTTTACAGAAATTTTTAGATTAAATCTATACTATTGAAATATTGAAGAGTCTGTGTATATATATGCTTGCGTGTGACTATGTACAGGTATTATAATAAAACCATGTTTATCTATTTCTATGAGTTCATTATATGACCTAGAAAATTATTAAAAAATGATAAGAGATCAAACGCGGTATTTTTATAATGCCTGTACATGTATATACATAGACATACGTCTGCAACAATTAAACAGACTCGGCCAAGTGAGGTAGGGTAGAGGTACACCTTGTATACCTTCAAAATTTTTGAAAATAAAAATATTGCTTAAAATATAAATATAAATGTATAACATAACCCCCCTGCCAATAAACGGGAGATATTCCTACCCTACTCCCTCACTTGATTATTAAAAAAAATTGGACTTCAGCCTGGTCTGATTAAATTCAAATTTAATTATAAAATTCTTTTTTAATCAGCAAAATTAATAATTATAATTCGATGTTTAACTTAAATGAATATTTAATTAATTTTAATTACAAAAATTTTATTATAGCATAATTTGTAAATTATCTTTTCTTTTACAAGTTTTTTGAATTGCATTATAAATTATAAATTAATTCGCAACTCAAATCTTTAAATTTAAAATTAAAATGCAAAAATAAAATATTTAAATATTTTAGTGTATGATTCGTTATTTATTAATAATGATTATAAATAATATTAAATTTTTAGTCTCTAAAATTTGCATGGAATTTTCGGCTAATTTTTATGCCATAAACTCTCAGTTAAAACACTTGTGAATCATCAGTGTAAACACTATGTAAATGTATATGTGAAGTGATTTTACATTTATATTTATTTTATATTTAAATTATCGTTATTTTAAATGATTAAAAATTGATTTTATGTGAATTATAATAATTAAAGCGTCATATTTATTCAATCGTATCACAGTTCAAAATCGTTCGTTCGAATCAATTGAATGACGGGAAACGAAAGACCGATGATGACGAAACATTAACACTCACTTTTACTAATACAATCAAAATGTCTATGATAATCCCCCTCTTATCATAGACATTTTCATTACATTAAATTGTTTATTTACAGAATCATCAGCATCATCAACAATTTGTTTATTTTCAGATTAATTACACTGTCGGAGACGCAATAATTATCAACAATTAAAACTGAATTAACTCCGATGATGATGACCGAAACACTAACACAATGAAAATGCCTATGATAATCCCACTCTTATCATAGACATTTTCATTCCAATAAATTGTTTATTTACAGAATTGATTCATCACCACCGCCATCATCAGCATTATCATCATCAATAACAACAATTTTATTTTCGAATACATTTTTATTTACAGATAATTGTTTCAACGCTTTGGATATGCACAATTATATGATTCTCAAATATATTGAAAGTCCATCCTTTCGCTGCGGTCATAACCGACATTAGAATTCTAATTTAATTTCTCGGAATTTCAATTTTTATTAATTTCTTTTCTCATTTTTAGGCACCCTCAAAGGAAGTGTACATATTGTATGGTCGGCCGATGGGTCGGGGTGGGGTGTCACCACCATAAAAACGGCCTAAAGTGGGGACCTCCACTAACAAATCTGGTCCTGTGGAAGCCCACCACTTTATCAATAAATCGGACATCGTTGCGGTCATTTCCGCTAAAACTAAAACTATGGAATTTATTGTGTTTGTATTGTTAACTCTTATCATTCCTATTGTCGTGGATGGTCATGGATGTCCTAAGGTCGTGAACAAAAGAAGAATGATTATATTTGGATGAGCGTTGAAATGCAATCAATTGTAAGTTTCGGTCAGTTTTTGACCGCAGCGAAAGGATGGACTTTCGATACGCGAAACATTTATATATTTTATAGTATTAAATTTATTATAACATAATAATTGTTCCGAAAATGACCCTCAAACGGCAATGGTCAATTGATGATCGTATAATTAATTTATTTTTGTATTTTAAAGATATATTTTCAGAACGATGATCGTTATTATTATGGTTATGATAATATTAGGATTAAACGTAAGTTTTGTCATTTCTTATAGAGTATTTCAATGAAATTCATTTCTATTCCATTACAGGAAACGGTCACTACTGTTATGCTAACGGTCACTACTGTTATGCTAATTTATCATCATCATTAAACATTTTAATGCTTAACGATTGAAAACAATACTTTCACTCATATATTTATAATAAAATTTTATATATTTAATTATTTATGTATTATGCAATGAATACTAATATTATGTGTGACCATAAGAGATGTTATTTAATCGGTTGAGAATCAAAATGCGCCAATAATTGTAGTGTTTTGAGCATCGAAATAATTAAACTTTTGTTTCATACAAATAATGAAATTGATTTTTTAGATACAAAACACATGCAGAATAATTGCGATGATTCGCAATTAAATTCATCATTTAATAACCCGAAACCGATGGTCGTTTCATGTTTAACATCGATGCACGTCAACACGTCTCACGTAATGTTTCACAATTGACCGGAATACACGTTCATTAATCGCTTTTTATGCATATGCAGAACGATGACGGTTATTACGATATGAGTATGGTCATTTTATGGTCATTTTATGGTCATTTTATGGTCATTTTATGGTCATTTTATGGTCATTTTATGGTCATTTTCTGTTTTCGGAATATTCCATGCGAATAATGCACGTGTTTCGGTCGGTACTCGTGACGTTTCAAAATAAATACGAATTTTTCGTGATATTTAATTGATTTGATTTGATTTGTATTATCGCATGTATTGTGATGTTACTACTGTTATCATAAGTGACTTCGCATTGTAAGTGCCCCCTACGCAAGGACCTCCCCTTTTTAAAACCACGTGGCTTTCGGTAGTCAACCCGAGGCGACTTCCTATGGGGCCTATCCATTAAGTACGTCTTCAATTTAAAAATAGTCACTGATCCTGCACTCTGGCGGTCGTTATTTATGTTCCTGGCAAATATGGCGAAATAGGCAATCACGTAACCACATAGATCTAAGCATAAAGTACGTCAGAAAAAATTTTGCTACTTTCCATGCACCCGACGTCTGATATCCCTGACTAATTTTATATTTTTAATTTTGTTAGAAACAAAGTACGTCGGCATAAATAACCGTCCTCCGTCGATACCCACGTTTCCAGACGTAATTTATTGTAAGACCCATTTTGAATAATTTGCAATTCATAATTTTTGAAAATTTTCTAATTATAAAAAAAATTACGTGTACCTATAGTTTTGCTCCGCACCCTATAAGAGTATTATAAATTATTATATAAACAATTAAATCACTGAAAATTATATTTAAATTAAATGTGCAAATTTTATTATTTAAAATGTAATAAATTATTGATAAACTCCTCTAATGTTAACCCCCTTAAACGTGGATAGTCTCTGTAATGTTAATATATCGATATTATACCTGAAACAATAGCCTTTGCCATTTCTTTACGAACATAAAATTCTCTTCATCGTAAACATATATCCCTTAAAACAATTTTCTTATACAATTTAATAATGACTTAAATAACAGATAAATCATCGAAATTCTGATATTAAAATATTTTTTTTTATAAAACACTTACCAATTAATTAAATGAAACAATTTCATTTACCATTAGATCGGTCCACCATCAGAGCAATGATTTTGTTGAAATTAAAAATTCGCTTTAATTTAAAAATAACATTGAAATTAATATATATTTATGTATATAATTAATTAAAAAATATGAGTGAAACGACCGTCACCATTAAAGTACAACGCAAAAATGAATAGGGAAAGACAAAGGATTCGATCATTCAAATTAATGAACTCATAAACTTGTCATTGACAATGTCATTCAAATGACTTTACTAAATATACAAATGTATAGAGCCCAAATCAAGTATTCCCATATTCACTACAACGCCCATCGGGTGTAAATATGAGGATACTTCATTTAGGGCATCCCTGTACATTTGGAAAAATTATTATAAAATGTGTTCTCTTCACTATAGTTACATTGTGTCGAATTGTTATAGATAATTTGTATAATAAAGTGATATGAATACATTGATATTTGTTAATGAAAAAAATTCTTTTTTGACAAATATCAATTATTCATATAACTTTATTCTGGAAATTATTCATAACAATCGGACGCATAATGTGGCTCCAGTGAAACGAACACTTTTTACATTTACTCGAAAATATTTTCTGGAAATTTCCATTTTCACCCGTGAATCACACACATAAAGTTGAAATGTAAATATTTTTTATAAAATATTGACTCATAACACTGAAAGTTCGTGAATAATCATTTGCAAACTTTGAACGGATATCAATAGATTTATTATTGTATCAGATATAGAATTTAATTAATTAATTTTATAATATGAAAAATACAAAAATATGAAATGTTTTTATTTAAATAAAAAACTAAATAAAAGTTAATTTTAATTTTGTATTTAAATAAATAATTTGAAGATTTTAGATTTAACAAAATTGATTTTTCAATTCAAACAATGACCACATACACATAAACCTCCATATCTTAAAAATTAAAATTTGTACAGATTCTCGATATCCGATACTAAATATTTCTATAATGTTTAAAAAGTTTATCGAATAAACAAATAATATATGCCAAAACATTGACACACTCCAAATTTATAACTATGATTTACGGCACGCATTATTATACTGAATAAAATTTCTAAATCAATCAAAAAATCATGTTTATTAAATAATATAAATGTTATCAATTCCATTGTCTATAATTTCTCGTATTTAAGAAATTTGTAATTTTACCAGAAATTGTATTAAACGTCCCGCGGCGTAATCCTATCATTATTAATGCAATTATTGCAATGATCGTGATAATTACAATTAAAAATGCTATAAAAATCATTGATTTATGTTTAGATGCATTTGATAATTGTCCATTAACTTTCGCATATATAGTGTCATCTAAAAAAATAAATAATATTTGTAATATTTCATGATATTTAATAATCTATTTATATAGTGTGACAACTAAAACTTGACATAAAATTGACACCTTTTATAATAATCAATAACACTATAATCTTTTATACTTTCATATTTCGTACTGTAAAATAATATTTATAATGATATTATAATGATAAACAGAAAAATTACACATAGAAAAATTAGAAAAACTAAGCTATATGCTTTTATAAATTTTTCACTGATATTTATCAGTCCAAGACGGTGGAGGGATTTGCTGAGAATTTGTATTCTGTTCTCAAAAATTTTGGAATTGACCATTCATGTTGTAATTAGATTATTTTATAATACAATTTTACTAATTAACTATCGGTTAATTATTGTCATTGTAATTAATTATGATTTTAAATTCTTAGACACATGTAATTGAGAATTGAGAAAAATCACAAAGAAATATAATTAATATTTATATACGTTATACAGTAAAACACTCATACACAAATATATTGCAATCATAAATTCTTATTCACATTACGAAGGTTCTCAAGATATGGACTTTTGACCGCAATAAATTTATCATTTACAGAGTAACCTCTATAATTTGACACTCTCTAATTTGACGACCTCTATAAATTGACCTAATGTGTCAGTCCCATATTAGAGACCTATGCTAACCGATGGAAGCTAAAAGATTCTCTAATTTCACAATTCTCTATTTTCACCAAAATGTTTGCGCTCATTGAGATGAAATTATAGAGGTTACTCTGTAATTATAAATGTGCACAACAAATTAGGTTTACCTGAACAGTATGGTTTTGTCCCACTCCATTGACCATTCTTCATGCACACCGCAGTTCGTGGTCCCATCAATATATGCATATTGTTCATTATAACTTCATTATTACAATAAAACGCCGCAATTGTACCTAAAACCGCAACATCTTCACCATTAATTGTCACAGTATTATAAAGTTTTGCTCTGAGAATTCCATAACGGGTCGAATTTTGATCGGTAAAGTTTTTCGGGCATAACTCATGCAAAACACACCGTGGGAATGTGTCGAACCATCGTCCATCGCGACCGCACCTAATCTCACGCTGACCAATCATATGATACCCATGGTCACATTCGTAAATAGCAATACCATTCTCAAATCGTAATGACGCGTGCGGAACCATTTCAGGAGTGCCGCAATCGAATTGTGCTTTATATAACTGAAGACCGTATAATGTAATATTTGTCGATGTAAAATTCGTATTAAATTTAAATGGATTTATCGTTAATTCGATTTTCGATGACGTAAGTTGCGAAAGATCATCATATTCGTTAAATTGTAAATGTAAATCCGTATCGCAACGGAAGCACATTTGTGTCATATCACCCCCAATTTCAAATAAATGTATGATATCACAGGATGCTTTTCGATCCGAATAACCATAATCGATTTTAGCAATTATTGGAGATTCAATATTTAAATTTGAAATCTCATCCTTATCTAGAAATTTAAATTCACCGGACTCTATCGTATGAAAAATCCCGTCGGGTTTAAAGCGTATAACAAAAAAGTGTATGTGTGCGGCGGTCGATAAATATAAATACCATTTTTGGATCTTTCTTTGGAGATCAAATGTCGGACATTTATCACTACTCTCAGTATGAAACAATGGACAATGAAATGCCCATGAACCTAAATCAATATTATATATGTTATAATCCTCTGCATGATAATCATATGAATGTGATTGTAGATGTATCATTCCTCCACTGGAAGTTTCTTCAACAATTTCAATATAATTAAGTGTTGTTATGTAACCTGTGATTGGGATATAGCATTTTCCACTTGTGCCTGTCCATGAACCATTAATACACTGACGTTCGAATCGATCCGATTCAAGGAATTCAAATTTCGAATGACACACGTTACCGACGATTGAACCGTTTTCGTATGATGAATTAAATTCTAATACTCGAATCTGTGATATGTCAACGATTTTCGTATATCGGGGAAGTGCCGGGAGACCACAGGTAGAAGATGTGTTCAGTTCGTAACTATAATATATGAAATAATAAAATAATTTTTTGACACTTTTACTGTGTAAACAACACAAATATGTAGACATATGTATACATAGTTATACAGAAATATATTTTTAGTTTATAAAAACTTATAACTTTAACATTATTAAAATAGTTAATTATAGATTTATTATTCAATGTTTCTGTATGTTCAACTTATGGGGTTCATGAATATCTTATTTTATGATTAAATAAGAAAAATTATTTTATTTAAAATTTTCTATTTGTTACTTACGAATTAGGAAATGAAACGTCACGCGGCTGAAGACTCTCATTAATTTCAGACACAAGAAACATAAGTGATGTTTCCTCTAAAATTAATAAATATTTAATTTAAAAATTAATTTAATTTTATATTTAAATTACCAAAACACGACGGTTCTTCCCCTATCCATTGACCGCTCGAATTACAATATCTGACGGAATCACCGATCATAATCTGTTTTCCGTTAGACTTTTGATCGATACAATTATACACGGCTTTACTCCCGGGGATTGCAATGATATCACCATTATAACTGTAGAGGCGTTCGTAATCGACGGTTAATGCTGAAGTCTCTATTAATTCATTTGAGGACAGCGAACAATTAATTTTAGGTTTACACACGGGAAATTCATCACTCCATTTGTGGTCATAAGAATTGCATAAAATATCCGAATTACCGATTAACTCAAATCCTATTAATTAATTTAAATTAAAAATTTAATTTTGTAATTAAATTGTATTAAACTTAATACTGTATTATTTCAAAAATTATTGTATTTAATTTACAAATACAATAAAATACCATTTTATATTTATTTATGATCCTTAAATATAGTTAAAGATAAATGTAAATCTGACATAAAAATAAACATAATTAAATAACACTAAAGTTATTTTCTAGAACTACGGACATAAAACAAAAACTAAACATAAAATTATGATAAAAATGGCATTTTAGTGTACTATGATATTAGTTTGGAAAATTCTCATTATAATAAAGTTTAATTTAAAAGTAATTTTAAGCGAAAATACTTGAACAAAGCCCACTATGATTGTACTCACCATGTTCACATTCATAACGATATCCTAAATTAATTGGAATATACTTTTCAGGGCCTTCAATTAAATATGGAAGTGAATGTAAAGGAATGTCCGGAGTTCCGCAATTGTTAAATGGTGATATAAAAGTACGAAAAACTCGGAGTTCCGTAATCCAAATTTCGTTAGGAAATGTCAAGAAAACTATGGTCAAATTAAGTGAATTATCCTCATTACGAAGTGAATAATATGAATCCAAATCACTGATATCATAATTAAAGTCCAAATCACAATGAATCGTGAGCCGAACTTTTTTCTCATATTTTTCTTTCATTAACCAATGGCATTGTCTTTTTGGTGAACCGTAAATATCATGAATAATTTTATTCGTATCATAATCTTTAAGTGAATCTTTTTCATCATAAACAACAATTTCAATGTATTGTATACTATTAATGTTGTAATGGAATAGAATATCAATCGGATGTTTCGTAATTCCTGATTTTGTAGATAATTTAAGACTATCATCGGCATCATAACTATAATGTGATTGTAGAATCGCATCTTTATTATCATAATAGGAGTGTGATTTTGTTTTTGATGAATAAGTATACGATGGATAAATTAGAAGAGTTTCAGTATCATCGACATTTATTTGTTTCACCATTTTACGCGACACTTCTTTTACTGTTAAATCATAAATAAATTATTATTTAATATTCAATTTGTTAAATGATTTATGAAAATATATTTTTTACGCCGGAAATTATTGTTTACGTCAGAGATGTTCAAACATGAAAGGTTTATATAATTCGGGGACTTACAATTTGTTTACGTTAGAGAGGTTATTCATACTAAAGGAAATTTACGTTAGAGAGGTTTATGTGTAATGTGATGTTTTAAAAATTATT
>LBFL01004745.1:0-11291 GCA_000988845.1 Hypochthonius rufulus
ATGATAACATTAAAATAATTTTCAAATTGAAAAAGCATTTACAATTTTATTATCTTTTAAAAAATCACATTTTAAAAAATATTTAAGTTATTAATGATATTTCTTTTCCGATATCAATTAATGGTATTTCTTTTCAAATGAACGTTTTTATGTATTTCCATTAATATTTCTATTACTGTCATTCGTTTTACTTAATGTCTTAAGGCAATTATCAATATTCCTATTAATTTCGTTAATATCATTTTGCATGATAATATATTGATTTTTTATGGGATTATTCATGGGATTAACTTTTTCCATTTTAATCATAACGCATTCCTTCATTTTATCGATATTCACACGTGAATCGTCTCTTTTATTCTTCCATTTGATTTGTTTGTTTTGTTTCGCGACATTTCGTGATAATTTCATACTTATAATTGTGAAAATACCTCCAATAAATGGTGTTATAATGATAAGCAAAATTGCAGCGTATACTGAACCGAACCCTCCCATTAATGATAATGATAAAATCAAATTCAATGCCAATCGATGTCAATCAAAATATGAATTATTTTAAATATGAATGATTATGCTTATTATTAAATATCATTACAGACCCTAATTGCATTGTTGTGTATAATTATATTTAATTATATTGCATTATTTCCGTCTGTGGCATTCAATTTTCCACGAATATTAAAATTAATTAAATATAAAAATAATAGACACATCTTAAATGAAATATTTGATATTAGACAAACACATATAAAGTGTAAACTTTTTATTTATGACTTAATTTAGTTTTTAATTCATTTAAATATAAGTTTCAGTTATATTTTAAGTTATAACTTAATTAAACAGCATAATGAAGCAAAATCCACAAAATAAATCAGCGATTAAATTGTGTGATTAAATATTTAAATAGACTATTCTTAACAAACGTATCGGAAAAATATGAGTAAACATTATGGAGATTAATTTTTTTAAATAATATAGTAATAGAAATATGCAAATGGTGCTTAATTATTACTACATTTTGATTGCATCTCTCGTCTCGGAATTCCAATGACATTTGCCAATGGAAACAATCACTATAATAATACACTTAAACACGATTAATATATCACTACATATACATACATATAACGTGCACATTAATACATAAATAAACAATTCATTACAAAGTTTTTTACAAAGTTTTGGTACAAATTTACTATAGAATTTGACATGAATAAAAAATGAAATTATAAATGTAATTAAATAAAAAGGGGACGCTCATTATAGTTGCGGAGTACGTTGACAATAGACTAGGAATTACAGGTTTATAATTATCAAAATAAATGGTAAAATTATTATGTATTAAATATATATTTATATAAAATATGCCTCAACTGTATGTATTGAACTTCTATGGAAGTTTCATTACATATACCACAGTTTAAAGGGTATTTTCGGACGGAATGTTTTGTATGGGGAGGCACTTGAGGAACATGACTCAAGTTATTGCCAAAAATTGTTTTAGAAATATAATATTAATTAAAGGAATATTAACACATAATATTAAATATGCTATGAGCTTATAATTGTAATATAATTGGATATAATGATTAATCGATAATTTTTAAAAAAAACTTTACGATTAATGTAAATCTTAAGGCACTGGCGGTACGCCATTATAGTTGCTCATTTGAAAATTAAATAATCAAAGAAATTAAATTCGTATATAGATATAGACTAAATTAATATATAATTAATTAATGTAATATAAAATAAATTAGGAAATAATGATTGTGAAAAGAGAAAAAATTACTTATGTTAAGCTTTTTACAAATCATTCAGCGTCAATCGTATGATTTTAAAATCTGATCACATTTAACTGTATCGACGCATAAACTTTCAATAATTTCAACAGACAATGCAATTAAATAATTTACAATTACAATTTTCTATCTAAAAAAGTCATGATCATCACTTTACACTGTCAGTGTATTTTCATTACATGTGATATTTGATATCGTTTTTATGTACGAAAAGCTTTTATAACAAATTATGTATTATTATGGAAGACGTGTTTTTTGTTGATATTAAAAAACTTCATTATTCATTATTATAATTATCATATTAATTGTATACTAAAATATCAAATTATAATCGATTCCATTATAATTTAATATCCATTAAATGGGTTTATGAAGTATTAAATTATGAATTAGAATATCACTAAATGAGGTGTTTTAGATTAATAGGATATGATTAGGAGTTAATTAGGAGTTAATCCATTAGAGTAATTATAAAAAATAGAAGATTCACATAATTATTTCATTATTGACAAACATAAATTAATTATCGGAATGTCAATTGGATTTTGGTTAAAAACATTTTAAGCACGTGTATTTAGTTAATTCTCTCACTCTTAGGATTAAAATTGAATTAGCACTTTGGAATTGGGGCGTCAGTTATTTGATTATCGGTCTTTTGATTATCGGTCGATTAAAGGACGGTAGTGTCATACTTCTCCGATCAATCACAACGTTTCGCAATTTCTGATTATTGCATGATTTACGGGAGACATAAAATGCATAATTCGAAGGTACATGCATAAAATATACAATCAATGTTTATGTTTATGTAAACTAATGGTGCCCGATTGTCAAGCCATGAACAGCTCTATGTAACGATTCTGCATGTGCTGACGATTCTTCTCTTGAATTGCACGTTCGGCTGTAATCACATAATTATATATTAGAATTCATTCGATTATCGCACCATTAAGTGCATTAAACATGCATACCTTCGACCCGTGACGGAAACCTGAATATAGAGAACAAAAAATTATAATTAAAAATCTTTCAATTATTTTGTGGTATTTATCATCAGTGTAACTTACGTGACTACAGCTTCGCCGTTCGGTCGTCCGTCGCCATTTCTTTGAAGCTGAATGCAATCAGAAGTGAGCTGAAATTATCAATAAAAAAATTTTTAAAAACAAAATTAATATTTCAGTCGCGGATCTTTAATGTGATATATGGGAACGTGTCAATGTGTTGGGTAATGATAGTAATGATAGGCTAATCACTATGCTAATTAACTACTTTCAACCAATGGTAGCATTCCGATAATATTAGTATATACAATAAACTAATTATAAATAAAACAATGCGTTAATACAAATGAATAAATAACAATGGATAAGGGAAAAGCCCAAAACAAAGAAAAAGTTCCCAAAACTTAATGAAAAAGAAACATAAAAGACCCGAACCAAATGTAAATGTGAGAGTTGAGTTAGAGTTAGTAACTAATAATAGAGTTAATAACATAGAGAAAGTGTTACACCCGCTGACCTCCCAATCATGTAAGAATTTAAGGACATCTGAGACTGTTGCACAAAAGGGCAGACCACGCATTATTACCATAGTGGGGCCGGAGTGGGCAAAGTAAGTCGTTGGTGATACCGGTGGAGACGGATAAGGCCAATAGATAAAACTCGGATATGTGTACGAAGCCGGAACTCGCGATGGATTCAAAGCTGCAGCGGCTGCTGCGGTCACTGTCGCTGGGAGCACCTGTGGTGCCTGCACGGGGTACGGGAATGCCCCATAAGGTGGTGGCAGTAATGTCCCTCCTAATGATGCAATTGAGAGCATGCAAAATGCAAAGCAACACAATTAGTACCACAATTGTTTAAATTGTTAGTTTAGCATTATATATTGTTGCGGTGACAGACCTGGAGACAGCAGTGGACGTTGCATTGGGATGCCCCCCGTAAGGACCAAATTCATATCATCGACCGAACACTGAAACACCTCAATGTATCGCTGTTTTTTCCCAAATATCATGTACCGATGGTGACGCTGTTGTGCTGCGATTAGAGCCGATTGTTCCGAGTCCATTTGAATAAATGCTTCACCTGACGGCTGACCCTAGAATTACGTTTAATGCGATTTACAACATGATTCATGTTAGTGAATAATAGTAAAAGCGTAATAAAAATGTAAATTATACTGTCAATTAATAAAAGCGTACATTAAGTGCCGGTTCCCAACAATTACCTGCGCATTATACACCATATGGACTCCCTGAAAGACTATATTTTTTGCGTGTTCACCGAGAAATTCGAGAATCTGTTCGACTTGAGCTTCATATGGGAGTCCGCGGAGACGGATGCAGTCCTTTCGCGAACCTGAAGGTAACAATTGTTGTGGCATCAGCGGCACTTGTGGAAGACTCGCAATTAATGGCTGTTGCTGTTCGTATGTCCGCGGGTCCATACTGCGATTTAACACCTGCCGATGGCAAATAATGGAGAAATAGAAATATACATTAATAAAACATACATATATGTGTATGGAATATACTAAAATAAAGTCCTACACTTTTAACAATTCCCACTAAAATCCCTCTGAATTGACTTTGTATTGAAACAATTACTACAATTATGAGGACGTACGTTGCGACGTTTCACTAAACTAACCCAATCACAAATGCTTTTCCCTGTAACATCATAGTTGAAAAGTAATTTCACGAGAGGAAAGGGCATCTGCTAATAGTATCGTCTCTCTTTCTCCTGAAGAGTCACATAAACTCTGACACGACTCTCATAGAAATATTACATTAAGTTAGTCATTAGAGCAGAAAAAACGTGAAAATTCTTTGCCCAAAAGGACCGGCATTAAACTCATCTAACATTTAACTTTTTTGTTGCTCCTGTGCCTTCAACATCTATCATTTCAGGTACCACCTGCATATTGATAGAGTTTGCAGATATATATTATTGAGTGCGGTTACTACAGGTGTTCTCATAACATTTATATTCATGCACATTTATATCATTTATATCTTCTCTAAAAGTGGGATGCTGAAACAAATGTGAACATTTATCTCAAATAAAACAGTTTTATTTTGGCAGACGTCGCAACATCGCAATTATGTAGACCCAATAGTGCCAGACCTTGTATATTGTCCCACATTAATATAGTTTTTATATATTTAAATAATTCATTACCTCCATGATATTATTTAGGGTGAACTCAATCATTTTAATCTCATTGAAAACCTTTTTTATCAAATTTGTCTCGAGACATGAGAATTAAAAAGAAATAAGAAAATGTCGCTGATGATAAAATAAGTCGTTTTTCACTATTAACTTATGCAATAATATCTTTAATTACTTTCGCTAAAATAAAAGCATTACTAATGAATTGAATGTGCTATTTTCTTATCACTTTTATCTCTCTCTAATTACAAAGATCAGTGATAACGAATTTAATCTCCAATTATGTTAAAAATATCCGTCATACACTGGATTTCACGAGTCTATAGGGTCCGTCTGAATTAAGGAGAATCACTTATGAAGAGACCATTACTTAAGTGCATTTCGTAATTCTCTATTCATAATAATTCAAGTAATGTATAAACACGATTCTCCTTTATTCAGAGTGCCCTTTATTTTGTAAGACCCTTTATTCTGTTAGACCCTTTATACCTGTTGCACTTCGGCAGTCGTACTCCTGAATAGCTCAATATAACGCGCCCCAATGACTTCGCGATGCTTCTGCAGGGCTTTCGCTGCCATATCTTCGGTCTCAAAGAGAACGAACGCATCACCTGTCGCACGTCCGTCGGACTTTCGGACAAAGAGAACTCCGTCTTCGCCGTGCATCACTACGCAGTTATTATCTCCATTAGCAAAAAATTCGATCTATAAAATAAGCAAAAAAAAATGATAGAACACATGGTATTGCGACATATGTCTGCGATAGTGAGTGTCGCCGGTAGAAATGTATATCTTCCTGTGAAACTTACCACTTGTAGTGCTGTACAGTCATACGGCAGTCCGCGCATCCGAACAATTACCTGTCCTCCACGGGAAAGGAATGCCTGAGCTTCGTTGTTGTTACCTGACATTAAAGACATGGGTTTACAATACTCGTTTGTTTGTTGTACGTAATCAAATAGGTTCTGGTAATTTGCTATGTGAAACTGCGATGGGTGCTGATACAATTGATACGAGAAGTTTACGCCGTTCGATGGAAACGCACTCAACAGGTACGGGTGGTTCATGATAGGCGATGGTAAAGACCCGTCTGGCGACACATTCGACACACTCGGGCATGACATAGTGTATTAACACTTTTTAAATGTATTCCCAACATATATAACTTATGATAGAAGTGATGCTAAAGTGCGATCACACAAAAGGCAGATATAATTGAGGAAATTATACTATTTCTATACTCAATACAACACATGCACACAACAGACGAAACACCCAAAATGCACTTTCCTCTTACGACAACGTTATTGATATGAATACGATGAAAATGCACTTCAACTTAATAGTGAGCATTGATTTGTAATGATATCACCTTTTTACTAATATCAATTACTAAAGACACTTCCAATGCAATTCAATTGCATTATAATGGCCTTCGTTATTTCGCGAATTCTAAGGTTTTCTATGGAATGTGTCACACGAACTTTCAGCGATTTTAAAAATTTTCAAATTTTAATTACTTATTTTGAGCACGAATTTATAAAAGTGTTAATATATAATGAGATTCGTCGAACATTATTAAAGGCATTAACATATGAACACATTTAGTGAACCAATAAATGATCAATGGAAAGGCAATGCTATCAGCGTGTGTGGAATTAGTATCAGCGACATATATACATATATATATATATACGTATATACACACATATATACCGGTATGATATACGTAATACCGAAATTGCGCAGAATGAATGAATTAAATACAAATTTAAAATGTGCTGTTATATAACGTAATATAATAATATTCGAGCGTAATGAGTTTGTTACTAACCTCCAGCGACATTGACAAAGTCCTCACCATTGGCGCGATATACTTCGATGTACCTTTGACCAATGTGATGCTTATGCCGTTTAAGTGCCATATCACGATGTTCTTGGTTAACAAAACGTACTAATGCTTCACCATTCCGACGCCCCTGAGGACTCAGACATAAGGCAACACCACCTCTGCAAACAGATATACAAATTAAGATACGTTTTTCTACTATCGCAATGCTACAACACTATTCAAACACTAATTTCATATTTTGTATACGTTTTTATGTACGTTTTGGATATTTAAGAAACACCTTAAAACCAATGGTAATTTTATATTAAACGAAAAAAGATTACGAATTATGCTTACGATTGTAAAGTAGAAATTTTCGTAATTTCACACTCCGCTATAAAAAGCAATGTAAGGAAAAATTACATGAAAAATTACATATAAAATTACTTTATGTTGAAATTTATGTGGAAAAACTTATTAAGTATTTAAACAGAAAATTTCAAAATTAGATGCGTGTCCGTTAATGGACACTATTGAAATGACTGAGAACATTCTAGTGACTGTCCAAGAATTCCATTATCTATTATATCCTTATCTTAATCCCTTTCCTCAGGTTCCTTAGGTTTGTCTCTTGAAAAGTATTTCTGGGATTGGGCTTTCCTTATATATCCAAAATTAGGGTACTCTTTAGAGGAATTTCTTACTTTACTATGTTGAGTCCACGGAAAAACTTAGCAATATCCTGATCAGATGATTGCCATGGAAGTCCGCGGGCCCTAACAACTGTATTCCCATCGACGACTTCGTTTTTGGAACTGTTTTTTCCAAATAAAAAAATTAATTTAATGCTAAATTCACAAATATATAAATTATTATATCCCATAGCAATTATAGCAATTCTTTGGGTATCCCCATGAGCATTTAAAATTGATCTTTGCCCTGCGATAACGCAGTATTTCGAGTTAATTGGTTCTTTAAGATAACACTGCATATGTGAGGTCCCAGAAAAGTGGAACCAAATTTTTGGCATACCATACTATGACATACAATACTATGACGTACCATATCATTCTATGGAAAATATTAAGTAAATCATCAATGATTCATTTGACTCTAATTTTGCGTGTGAATATTACTTTTGTAATAAAATATTTGAAATTCTATGAGTGTTTAAATGTTAACCGAAACTTTAAACCCGTTTTTCACATAAATTCATGCTCATATGACTAACCGTGTTAATGCAGGCGTAAGATCAATTACTATAATACTTACCAAATTCCCGGCTCGAGTCTGTCATTAATCACTTCGGGCTCTTCGAATTTATGTCCTGACGGAGAAAATGAAACGTTTTACTTGATTTATCAAATAATTTCAGAATTTTTATGCGTTTCGCAAAGTTTAGCCCAAAGCTTTAGCAGTATTTTTAATAATTTCTTTGATTAATGCAACAATGGTGATGGTAATGGTAACAATGTGAATGCTTAGACTTGGATAGGAGTGCATTATTCTTGGTTTTAAAATAATAATGACCGTTTCAATTTAGATAATAGTGGAAACAGAGGAAGTGCTTTCGATTAACAAAATTAGTAAAGTGTCATAGAGATTGAAGAGCGTTCCCATATACACGCAATCATTCAATGTTATTATTATTATTATTATTATTATTTCGGCAGTACATTATCGTCGTTCTTTGTGAGAGTCGTAAAAAGGAGAGTTCACGAATGACATTCGCTACATTTACCATTAACTGACTTTGAAAGTGAAAAGTTCTCGCATGGCTAAGTTCGCCTGTCCCATAACCATCCACTGTGGCGAATGTATAAGTTGTACAATGTTCGAGTCCGAATGGCATCACTCTACTTCAATGCATGCCCCAATGAGTATGGGTTTGAGACACGACCTCCAAAAGCCAAAATAACCCCAATCATTGAACGGGCATCGGACATTCAGTGCATTGAGTACGGCATAATCAGTAGAAAGGGACTATTGAAATGGGATTTGATATTTTAAATGGGGGAATACACCTGATGCTGGTGGGAGTTGCACCTTACACGGTACACACGGTACGTATACAGTAAAAAACAAGTTGTGGCTTCGTTCATGTCTGGTTAAGGGCTGATGGAATGAGAATGGCGGTATGATATATGTCATACATACACATACAGCTCCCACAGAGAAATCTATTCACACAACAGGTGCATGGCGTTGTATTAAAGTCCATGAAAGATGATGAAAAAAATATGATGAAAAAAGAGTTGATTAGGGTTTTGATTAGGGTTTTGAAGGAATTTCAATCAGTTATGTTTGACGGCTCTCGGCTAATTGTGTTGCGCAACACGACTGCCTCTTTCTTTACTCTCCTCAAATCTCTTTATTCCCATTTTTTATTATCTCATTTTTGTTTTGTTTATTCACGGTACGCAAAAATGCAACCAAATTTTTCAGACTCTAAGTCCCTGAGTAAGTCCCTGAGTAAGTCCCTGTGACCCTAAGCAATTTGGCATGCCAATGGGAACGCTCTTTAGTTGGGCATAGTAAGAGAACACCTGAAAAAGTACAGCTAAGGTAAGATGAGGTCTCAAGACATAGTGTTACTCTCCAAGAGACTCTCCAAGAGACGTTTCTTTGTGCCTGAAGCAATGCTTCGCATCTCTCTACCATTGCATATCTCTTTTCGCTATTCAGACATTTGATGGTTGAAATCCCCTCTTTAGATGTAACCCCTCTTTTCCTTTTCGCTCTCTAACTTCTAAAACAGGTAAAATTGTTCCCCGCGTATCGCTTCTATGAGCGTCGTGAAGTCAAGAGAAGAATCACTCGGGTAAGTGTATTTGAGGGTTGATGTCCTTTAGCCCTTCAATGTCCTTTAGCACTTGAGAATTTGTGGAATATTTTATTGCATACTTTTATATATATATAAAGGGGTTAATGCACTTATTCAATGTGATGGCGATCATTTGATTTGATTTAACAAATTTCCAACATTCGGCTTAAATCACACTGAGAAGAGACATGCCAATTCACCATTCACCATCAGTTTCCCCTATTATTTGCTAAACAACTGTTTAAAATGGATAATCAAAATGAATACACCTGATCTGTGGTACCGGCTTTAGGCACTCTATGCTGTTATGTGTGATTCATGGTCTTTCATTACTTTCCCGTTTTAAGCGTACAGCAAATTTTAAATTATTAGCGTATATCTGTTGTGAATTATACATTTCTTACCATCATTGACCTGTCTGATGATGATCTTCGCCATGTTTTGAACTTTTTGCATTGCACAATCCGCTGAAGCATCTGCTTCAATACATAAATCTGTGTATAAAAGAGTCAATAGTAAAATAGTAAAGGAAAATAATGGAAATTCTTTGGATTTTTGCATAAAAACAGTGTTAATAAATCTCCAATGAGTGGATCAATGAGTGGGTCAATCACATCATAATTACCCAATAACTGTTACACATTTGTTCCGCAATAATTGCCCATTTTAAACATAAAAAGATCCCCACATTTTTCTTCAGAACCCTCTTTACTTTCTCCTGTAACTATTATTATTGACCAAACGGTACCGTAAATCCCGTAAAGAATGTCATAAACTAATCAAAGTAAATAATAGCCCCGCACCAACCCTGTAGCATCCCTACCGGTAGTTAAACTCCCATAGCGATATTATTAGTTTTATTATTGGTATGGTCGTTACTTTAATCGTACATGAGACATGTGAATCTGATTATTATTAAATTAATTTGATTGACATGACATTAGATTGATATGAAAAGGACACAGTTTAACATATCTTCAATCGATTGAATATCATTATTGCGATAAAATTTGCGAAACTCTTTTCGTAGATCATAAAAGGTGCTAAAATAGTCGGGTAATGATATATTTTTGGAAGACGCTTCCGGATGAATCACTTGTCTTAAATGGAATTGCCCATCGGTGATAAAATGGAATGATCTTCCGGATTCGCTATCTAACTTAGCCTTTGCGAATTGGTCGAGCTACAAAGCCAAATTTTAGGTTAGATAAGTATTGCACAATAGATATATTGTTCTAATTTAGATTTGATAGGTATTAGTGGTTGTGCATTGTTCGCTAAGTACGTTACTTGTTCGAGGACGTGTTCTAGGGGTTGTCCATTTTTAATTTGGTCCTCAGTGAGTCCAAATTGGTTCCTTGAATATTCGGACAATAGATTTTCGTTGACATCGGCACTGCGGGGTTTCACCAGGTTATAGTGAGCCGCCACCACCTGTAAGTGGAATGCAATATTTAACGATTCGTTTACATTCTCATCATTTTCAAGTGCAACCGCAATAAACAGCCCAATAAATCAACATGTGGTTCAATCTGATTTTAATTAAAAGAATGTTCTGTATCTTTGGTTTATGCAACAACACATGCATGTTACGGATAAACCCTTATGAATGCAATCAGATTTGGCGTTAACTTTTTAAGTTTTTCCTTTGACATAGAAAA
>LBFL01004747.1:360-10531 GCA_000988845.1 Hypochthonius rufulus
AAGTAAAAAATTTACCCCCCCTTAAAAATCGAAATTTACAACTTCTTGGAGAGTGATCAGAAACAATTTTTTGCGCAAAATGTAGAATTATAACTGAAATTACGCGTGAAAATTGTTTCGTGACACATATTAATATCGCAATGGATTATGTTTCTACAATGGTGCAAAATGACATATTTCAGCGAAAAAAATTAATCCCATTTTTTGCATTGGCTGACCCCCCTCAAAAAATGGAAAAGGTCAAAATTTACCCCCTTCCCCCATTCGAGTTCAAAAATCCCGAACCTTAGCCGGGTCCGACTTATTCATTAATATCCTCTCCGATATTCATTATTATAAATATATAAATAAATTGTTGCAAAATATTCATTTGAATAATGCTCATTTCTATAATAACAATTCTATGATAAAATATTTATGCGATTATCTGTTATTAAATCCAATAAATTTTACTTTTGACGAATTTTTTAAAAATAATGTTAATTGAGATAAAATTTAAAAATTCTTAAGTGATATTACCTGCAATTTACTGAATTTATTACATAATTTTTCAAACTAGAACGGTTTTCGTTAATTTGAATGTTGCGATTTCGTATAAAGACTATGTAATGCACATCTATAGATTTCTCAGATTAAAGGATAATCATATTTACTTTAGTAGATACTACTCAATTTCGACCGTATAATGAGGTATGACGTCACTGTTGCTATGCGAATATTGCAATGACGTCATCTATTAATCACGTGATTGCATCATGATAAATTGCAGTGCAATATTAATTATCCATTTTAATGAGCTGAGTATCTTGAATTTTCTTAATGATAAGTTTCGCAATATTTTCCTTTTCTCGGATATAATAATCTCTATTTTCGCAATTATAAACCCTGAGGTGAATATTTCCGTTGTAAGTTTTATCAAAATAATTATTGTATGCAATTAGATATTTAAAATATTGAGGATCCAAATTTAATATAATCTTTCCGTAGCATCCTTCAGGAAATTCGATTGCAACATCTATCACGAGTGTACGTATTCCATTCATAGGTATTACATATAATCTATTCAATGCTTATGATTGTGTAACAGAATTTTCTGTATCTTTTGTGATATCAGATGCAAACTTAGATATAAGTCGATATTTCAAAGGGAGTGTCATTTTAGTTGTACTCAAAATTATACAGTTCCTTTATATAATGTGTTTTCCTTTTTGCATATCGGAAAATGAGCGTATGAAATTTTTATTACATAATGTTAATCTTGTAATTGGTAAAATATATCATGCTAGTATGTGGCATCCGGAAGCTATGGCAGATGTTATATTGAGTGTGCATTGGACATATTTTCGCGACATTATTATTAGTTTAAAAATTATAGGATCAAATTGGTGCGACACAAATACGTTTATAACTTGATTAACTGATTTATTGAAAAATTTGCATCTAAAAGATAATCGTTATAAAAAAGATTACATGTATTATCGTGCATTGTGCCATATTATTTTAAATCCATATAAATATAAAATTGATAAAATTTATAGATTGTTATCATGTTTTCTAAAAGAATTAAATTACATAAATTTAACGATATCGTCTAAAACTACACATAAGCATATTGCACACATACATAAAGAATGGAGTGTGGCATTATTTAGCATTGTTATAAGTGAACGACCAATATTTGCTTGACAATTATGGATGATGGCCGTTGATTCAAAGATTTATTGGCATTGGAATATTGAATTAACTCAAGAAATGTTTAATAAATGGAGTTCAGTTGGAATGGAATTTTGTTTGCACACTTATAAAAATAATAAAAAATCAAGTATAAATAATTATATAACAAAATCGTTTGGTATAACAAAATTTATTTCATTAAAAAATAATTGTAGAAATACATTCAGAAAGCATTATAATATTTGATTATATAAATTTTATTGAAAATGCCAAATTACCATTACCAATAAAAACTTATTTGTATTATCCAGAGATATAATAAAAATTACATTCTTAATTTATTGCGTACCTCTATAAGCGTTTCGTCCAAAAAGTTTAGTCCATACTGTCCCCATTTTTCAGGTTTTGAAATATCGGGGTGATTTGCACCAATTGCAATTTCCTATATTTTATCCTAATAAATCAATGTACCGTTTGCATCAATTTTTGCTATTTCCGCTAGGCATGCGTTTCCAGTATTTATTAGCCATTTTTTCAATTCCTCATTTTGAGAAAATTTTGCGTATAAAATTTCTGGGGCTTTGATATTTTTTCTTTGATTCCATGCAAAAATATTAAAGTCCTTAACACGTCTCCTAATTTTTTGCTTCAGCAGATCCTGAGCTACGCATGATTAATTCAGCAGTAATGAAATCATTAAAAAATATTGCTTTTCCCACATTATTGCACTTTCACTGTTATCCCATTCTATTCCACAATAATTAAATTTGCAGTTGTAAAAATTTGATAGTGGTGATGATTTTCCATATGCTCCATAACCAGTTAACACATTATCATTAAAAATTAAAATTTCATTGCCTTTTCCTAATAAATTACTCATGATTAAGATAATTTCAATTTAATTGTTTGTTTATATACTATTTGAACGCTAAAAAACGTGACAAATGAACAAATTAGCAATAAAACTTGGTCGAATGCGTCAGTTAATTAATTCTCGCTTTGGGCACCAATAATTACAATTTTTCCGTAAGTAAATACATTAATTTTCATACGCATATATGGATACGTAAGTACAGGAAATAATTCCTTTTCGTATATAACATTTATTCTATCATTATAATTGTTATATATTTTTTCTAAATTCACTTTCACATTGCGATCATAATAATCTTTTAAATCCATTGTTGCTACATAATTTTTCACTTCAATATTTTTATATTTAACACTAAATCCCACTCTTCTGATCCGACGAGTTATTTATTTTAATTGCAGCTTTTTGTGCATCATCCTTCGATTTTGTTCCTAATATAACAATGCTTCAATTGGGAAAAACCAAAATTGTACATTTAGGATTACGCAATCGCATAATTGCTGCACGAAATTTTTGAGGACGATATTCAATGTCATATAATACATTTGCAACTATTGATAAATCTAATTTACATTTTAAAGAACAAATGCAAACAATATTTACTATTTTGAAACACATTTTATTATAGAATTATAAAACTTATGTTTACAAATTATTCATCACTCATAATTGAGTAAATTTCGTCATACAATGAAATCAATTCTATCATTTCATCGTTACGTAATAATAACTGACGAGTTTTCTACACCATCCCTACCAACCGTAGCGGTACTCAACTTCCACTTAAACTGATGAACTTCGTTTGTGATCCGGTCTTTTACTATTTCGACTAATATATTTTTTGATAATGTAGAAAACATCCAATCCTTATCTTCTTTTACGTGTTTAATCATAGATTCAAATTCCAAAGTTTTGAATCTGATTCCTGATTTTGTTTCGCGCCCATGATACGTATCTCGAACGTCAACCCATTTTCCCCCTGAACTTCACTTCCTGTGAGAAACGACAAATATGGAGGTGATCTTACGACTGTAACTTTAATATCGAAAGGTTTTCCACAATTTCCAATATTTTAGGTGAAAAACACTTCCCATTACATGGTGAATGATTGAATACTCATTCTAACTTTGAGTCTTTTTATAGTTTTTTTTGATACCATTTCGATAAGTTTTTAACTTTGCGTTGAGCGCATTGTCTCGTTACATCATGAAATGGACACTCTTGTTCGTAATTTTTTGAAATATATCGTGATGGACAATCCATTTCGATATTAGGAATCCCAATATCTGATAATAATTTGGATAATTATTGATTTTTATGTCCAACCGGTTTTGTAACATCATGTGATTCATATAATTGTTTAAGTAAAATTAAAGCATTCGATTGCGAAATTAATTTTTTGTTTGGAATTAAATGTAGTCCATGATAATTGTAAAGAAATTCTTGAGTTTTTATATCGTATTTTTCATGTAAATCTTTTATTTTTGGATCAACCTCAATACATATATTATATTTATCGGAAATAAATGCTAATTCACGAATTAAAAATGGGTCGTTATAATAACCTTGAGCATCAATAATTGCACATAAAGCATTAATTATGATTATGTTAAATATAATTTTTTTTACAATTTTTTCGTTAATTTTAGTTAGTTGAAAATAGGTTAATAAATTGAATAAATGAATATTGGTGATAGTGAAATTTTATGTATAAAACACAATATTTACCACATGTTACTGCAAATATATCTTGTAACATAATAGTGTTATAATACCACCCATTATAGCAATGGTTCTTTATAGTTTAAGATCTCACTTTATAAAAATGGAAATCCAAACGGATCAAAATATTCACCTTCATGATTTTCCTTTAACCAAATAGCAACCCAATGTTGCCCCGGCTTGTCTGATGGATCTGTATTAATAATATAAGATTCAGGTCTATGAACGGCTGTTGGTATGTTATTACAGGAAAATGTTCCAACAAAACAGTCACTACATTCTGGTAGAATTTTATTTATCGCAATAGTATCTATCAGTTGAATTGAATGGATCCATTTCGTTCTTTATCAATTTCCATAATTTTGTCAAAATCGCAATATACCAATAATGTTATAGCTTCAGTGAGAGGAGTTTTAAATGACAATTCTAATCTCATTGTTCCATATTCAATAGGGCTTGCATGACCAGATGTACATCCACCACTCATATCAGGTGCAAAATTAAATGCAAAAATTGGATAATCAACATATTTGTCTCTATTAAATGGTATTGTAGTATTTATATCTAATTGTCCCAGCGATCTAAACAAATCTAGATATGTTCTTATATATTGTTTATTTTCAAAATCTGGTTTGTATGGTTTTGATGGATATTGAGTACCATTTAAATGTACAGCGAGATAATTAATGTTAAAGCGTTTAAAATTAAGTGGGTCTTTTGTATATGAACCACTAAAAGCTTCATTTGTAACAAAGAATACTAATATTCTGCGAGGCAATTGACCATTATGTATATTATCAATTATTCGTGTGCGTGAACCCGATGCAATTGTAAATGGTTTTCTACGTGCATGACATAATGCATATTTTACTGCTGAAATTTCTAATGCTTTAGCATGAGCATCGACTATGCGTGGAAATACTTTTGAGCGAAAAACAGTCAGAGAAGCTTCTTTAATTGTTGCATCTGCTTTTAAACCGTTTTTTGACATTATAAAAAAATTAGAATTGTTAAGGTGGAGATGAATTTTAAATATACACCCCTCGAGAAGAACTCGATCTTGTTGAGACAGATCAACATGCAGTTTTCCTCTTAATTCAACTTATTTTCCTACATTATTTTTTATGAATAAATTTAGTAATATCTTCTTTTGCAATTTTGGATTCAAACCATAATGCTGCAGATAAATAAGTATGTTTTGCATCTTTTGAATATCCCAGTAAAGTTTCAATGTATGCTCTATATGGATACGTCTGTGGAGATGATGTAATGAGCTTATCTCCAATATAATTGTCAATTTGTTTAAAAAGTGCATGTAGCAAATAATTCACCGGATATACATCTTTCCATGGATCTGTTTTATTTTCTGGGTTATCTACTGAAAATTTGACTCGTAAATATAAATCCAAATCATCCAATCGCGTATATTCATCAATTGGTGAATGAATTTCAAATTCAATTATAGAGGCTTTGTCTAAAGTTGCCAATGGTCGGTGTTCTGATTCTAAAGCTCTTTCCACAGTTGTTTGCGACTTAAAACGCGATTAAAAACATAATAAATCGATATAAGTTCTATTTCCATTGTACATATCAATTGTGTTAATAGGATTCGTATGATTAATTTATAAAAATTTTTTGTCTTTAAAAATATATGCATTTATTAGATTATTTATGTTTAAAATGTTTATCATTAAAATATCAATAATTATTTTTAATTTTTATATAATGATATTATAGAATAAAATAATGATATATAAAAATAAATATAACAAATATTTAATGCAATTAAATTGATTAAAAACTTTGAAAATAAAATAGAAATACGATGTGAAAATCAAATTTAAATTTAAAATATTTTAATGCGATAAATTTAAGAAAACATTTATACGATAAACGATGATATTTTGGTATTAAAGATATGCAATAATGTAGAGAAAGTGAATAAATTTTAAATGTCATTTCCATGATACCCCCGATATTATAAATCAATTGATTTATGTTCATTTTTGGCGTATTAATAAATTGTATTCGTTTTTCTTCTTTTGGAATAATTTTATTTACAATAAATTTATTCTTTAATTTTTGTATATTTTTATATATTGTGAAATATTCAAATGCTATTGAATTGTAATTTTCTTTGCAAATTTTGGTACATTTTTTCACAATTTCTTTGTCATATTTATACAAATATATTGCATCACCATCATTTAGTTTTGAAATAATTATGCAGTTATGTTTATGGATACAATTGAATATACAATTATTAATTCCAATTTGATTCGGATGAAAATAATTACAATCACCATACGGCGATGGTAATAATTATATCGTATGTTGTGAATATAGAGTCGTTACGTAATTCCCAAATTTAATTGATTTACGATTTAATGTATTTGTTCGATATAAGGAAAAATGTGAAAAATAATTTGATGGTGTTTTATTTAATGTAATTAATAAATATGGTAATTCAAAATTAGTATAATTATATAAATCCTGAAATTTCTCAATTCTGATATTATTGAAATGCAATTATTAGTAATTTATCGGGATAATTAAGTATTTCAATTTTATTAAATATAAAATTTATACACTAAAACTTTTTATAGTGAATAATTTTACACGAATGCTATATTTTTAAATTTTCAATATGTAATAATAAATATTGACTTTCTAATGCTTCACTATCATATTGTGGAACAAATGTATAAAGAATGTCCAATGGTGGAAAATAAAATTTAGAATTATATTCAATTCTATTAATAGTTTCGTATGATAAATATTGTAATAATGATAATGATATTTGTTTAATCATAAAATATATTAAAACTGATATCAGAATTAATTAATCTGTTGAAATAAATAGTGAAATTATATCGAAATTTTTGAAATTATTTCATAATAAATTTTTCGATGATTATATTTAAATTCATTAATGATATTACACACCAAATACCAAAAATCCCATAAAAAGAACATAAATAATCATTAAATGACATCATTGGTAAATAAATATAATACATTTCGGCGATAAATGTTCACATAAAATTAATTGAATTTTCATAATAATCTGCTTTTCTAAGCAAAGTTATTGTATTATATGTTATACAATCGATGGGACACGATTCACGGCATAAATTCATAATCGTATTATTCATTTTTGTATTTATGTCAAATATACTTTTAGTATTTCTTTTAAATGCATTGTATTTTGTGTTTTTATTCAAATGTTAATTTTCATAATGATTAATACATTTATCAACACATTCATCATGTGATTCGGAAACATTTGTACCAATATTTTGTTGATAATCAGCATTTTGTATCATACGGCAGATTTTCAGTAATCGCTTTTATAGAGTAAATGTACTGCACATGTCTTTCAAAAATTAATTTCTCATTATAATATAATTGTGGTGTTCTCAAAGATGTATTATTGTGTAAAATTTATTATATAATTTATTTCTATGTTTAGCCCCCATACATGTATTAATATATTCGGATTTTTTCCTATCGGTAATTTAAAAAATTCAGAAACAAAATCCTTGAATAAACTAAAGCACTCACCTCTATGGACGCGTTCAATAATATTAATGTCATTTGAATATTGTAATTCATTCAAAATAATATCATATTTAACAATTAGTTGTAAATCGCACAATTCCAATGTAATTATAATTTTCAATGTAATGTTTCAGCAATTAATTTATTTTAATTAAAATAATTTAAAATAATTCCATATCCATATTCATTATCCGATATATTTAGAGATAATTTCCAAATGTAATTATTAATACTTTCATTAGTAGAATCATGTTTCACGCACATCGTAATCTCTGGAAATTCTCTTTTATCTGAAAATTTTACTTCCATTTTTAGTACGGTCTAATATTTTAGATAATTTATTGTTAATTCAATTAATTGATAAATTAACATTAATATTAATAATTTTCCAAAATTGCGAAATAATTTTGAAATAAAAATAATTTCTTATAATATATTAATGTTTAATGTTAATTAATTATGTTAATGTAATTAATTTGGTACATTTTAAATGATTTTGAAAATTTTGCAGAAATATTTGATATATTTGCATATAAAGTCTATATTTTTTCACAGTTATGAAGTGTCAATGTTTATATACAAATAATTATGTAATTATTTTATGTTACGCCAAATGCTGTTAAAATAGCATAAAAGAGTACACAAATTAACTCCTTTAATTTGTTTTAATTTAAAATCGGAATATTGAAAAAAACATTACGTTATTAAAATGCAACATGATTAATATATAAAATAAAAACATAAAATATCTATTTTAATACTATTTATCTGATATACAAAATTATGCAACAATTGTTGCACAACAAAAGTAACTCCATGATCATTGCATTACAATGTATGTAGAATGTTTCTGCGAAAATCTATAACCCTAATAATGGCGATACTATTTTGTACCGCAATTCTTGTGTCACATTACTGTAGTAGTAAAATATTTAAATTTCTTACCCTTAGTCATTTTAATCATACTTTTTTCAGTAATTTTTATTATATTTCACAATCACATCACATTGCAAAATTTACTAATAAACTTAAGAAAACTCTAAGAATGAGAAATAATGTTATGGAAATGTTTTGAATAATTTGCTCATAAAAAGTATATTTTTCTCTTTATTTCATTTAGAAATTTCTCAAAATTTTCATTACAATCGACACTGATAAATCAACAATTCTTAGGATAATACATTAAATTCGCGCCGTCACCGGTTCTAATTTCAAGTATACGAATAGAATTTTTTTCTATCAGTTGAGAGTCTGCTGATACGATATTCACCAAATCACTAAATAAAGTTTCACGAAATAAACGCATAGATTTTTCAAAATGTTGACGTATGACTTTAGAATAATAAAACGCATACCAAATTTGATTGAGTTTCGGACTCAATTTGATTATAATTTCGAAGCGGTTTCATTGTATTATTACATAACACGGATACCAAAAGCAATACTCATTTCATATAATTATTTATTTCAATTTTTGGTCATATTTAAACATTACTCTAAAACTTGCGTTTTATTTGTATTTTTCATTTGTTTCATTTTTAAATTTTTATTAAATTTAATCGCATTAATAATATGTTATATTTATTTTTATATAAAATCATTTCACATTTCAAAAACATAATGACACAGAAAATGATTTAAATGCATAAATAAATATTCATACATTTATACGGTTAGAATTGGGTATATGCATTGAGACACATGAATGCATAATATTTATTTTAAATACATTATAATTCAGAATCAGAATCAAGTATATTAATTAAATCATCATTATAATACGGTTTAATTTAATATTTTTCATACAATGGTATGCCAAATATTTGATATACCAATCCCTAGAACAATAGTTATGTAATTCCGATGTTATCTTTAAAAAACTGTTAACTGCAAAGACCTTCGTTCTGCAGCGTACATGTCAACTGCGAATGTAAATGATAAAATGTATTCAAATATAAACACATGAAAAACCCGGTGCATCGCACCTTTTTGTCAAATTCATTAATTAAATAATTAAAATTTTAAATAAAAATAAACAGCGACGGGAATATATTAAATAATGACGATGAAATTATCATAAAAAATCAAAATTATAAATTCATAACTATAATTACACAAATAAAAGAATTATTAACAATTTAATGTGAGTCTAATAATTACAAAACAAAAACCATAATGAGAATGTAACGCCATTAACACATGAGAATAAATGATTATGACAAAAACGTGTATTGAATTATGAATATTAAAAAATGTTCGTCATATGATATAGAAATATGTGAATACAATAAAACCTGATTATACATAATAGAGGTCCAAATCGTAAACGAAAATTTCGTTTTA
>LBFL01004750.1:4006-14078 GCA_000988845.1 Hypochthonius rufulus
AATGTTAATTTTGTTTCGTTAATAGCAACTTTTGCTTTATGGCAATGGATTTCCCGGGATATTTCCGTTCCCATTAACCAACAATAAGTGTATTCCTGAGTTAAGTTTTGGGCCTTTTATAGAGTGTTGAAATCATCATCAATCATAAAAGGGATTAGACTTTAACTTAAACTTACCCTTAAGCTATATATTGAAACTTTCATTTGAATGAGAAAATTATTTTAACGATGAATTTATATTGAAAGTTTCAATTATTTATTTTTACACATAAACCCCTATAGTGTGAACCCCTTCTAACATAACCTCTCGAATGTAAATAAATTCTTAGACTAGAATTATGCAAACCTTTGATATTTTAACTTTTCTGACAAAATTCTATATCATAAAAAAATATTTACGCGCAATATGGTCACGTTAGTGGAAAAATGGAGTAATATTGTTTATATTGTATTACACATAAACCTTGACAAACATAATTTGGTCCAAAATATTTGTTCGAGTTATAGAGATTATAATATTAAGACCATGAATAATTGAAATATAATTTTTGCTAAAATGTACTAAAACTAAAACTAAAAGTATTTAAAATGATTTAAGTATCAATAACTTTAACTAAAACTAAAAATAAATAATTTTTTCCAAAAAACTAATACTAAAATAAACTAAGTTTTTGAAATTTCCTATACTTAAACTAAAATTAAGTAATTAATGTTTTAAATACTCAAACTAAAACTAAATATAATTGAAATTTAAATACTAAAAATACACTCCGTTCCATCAGCTATTGGATACATTTCAGTTCCCCGTTTCATACTTAACACGTGACAATGTTTCTTGAAGAATGCTTTAAATGAATGGCCGAAGTGATTGAAACTTTATTCCAAATTTCGATATTATTTATGATAATTTTTTATCCTGTAAAATTCTCCATAAATAACGTCAAACATAAGGTAGTATTTCAATTGAGATTAGTGCAGCGTATCGTAACCTTTTTTATACAATTATACATAAACAATAATGGCACATGTGATAATTTGTATGTAATTGTGCCATACTAACGTATAGTGGCGCTGATTAGTTCAGCATTTGTAAATTTTTTGGAGATAAATGATACACTCTGTATTTGAATTGTTGCGGACAGACAAACATATAAACATGCAGACACTCCAATATTTTAATAATATAGATTTTAGTTAATTTTACTTATGATTGTTATACCAGAAAAGTGATTAATTTTACTTTTAGTAATGATTAATTATAACTAGAATTCAATTTTAGTTAAAATAATTTTGATTAACTAAAAAGAACTGATACAATATATATTTTTACAAAAATAGTTGTCCCATTTCTCCGGTGTTTAAACGGTGGAGATCCCGTTTGTCCGTTTTTCTGTTGAACCACTAGAACTAGGTTGCTTAAAGTGTATGTGCACACTCCTGCGTATTTTATAGTGGTAAAAGGCCCACACTCATACCATTTTTTAGTGGTTTAGGTGCTCCACTGATAAATTAAGGCATTTATCACGCTCCGCCGTTACAATGGTGGTGGTCCCATTCTCCGTTTTTAAAGCGGTGGTGACCCCGCATGCTCGTAAATTGGTGGACGGCCCTCGACAAGTTTTAAAGTGTACTTGATCACTCCTACGTTATTTATGTAAAAGTGTCGTGCGATATTTTTATTTTGTTTTTTATGTTATTTTATTTATTATGTTGTAAATTCATATCATTAATTATCATTATAAATGCCTATGATAGTGAATTTACGGGTTTTATCTTTATGCATGTGATTTGTTTGATTATTACGTGCGTATATATTAATACATACGTTAATGCACAGATGTATTAATATGTATTGCAATTGATTTGCAAAATGACATAATCTTTTCACTTTAAACTTTTTATATTCACACATAAGTATTTTTCCGGTGAATTTCTTGATTTTGTCTCATTTAATGAATATATTCACTAAAGTGAAGTATTGAATCAGATTGACCATTCATATGTACTTTTATATGACAATTTTAAAATGAATATTCATTATGAAATGTTATAAATCAATAAAAGTTTATATCGTTTTTTATACTTTTCTAAAACATGAATTTTTCCTATAAAATTGTATGAAATGCCATCTCATGTTAAGCAAATTCTTCTCATAGCAAAACACGTGTTTATGTTTACATACAATTTTTTCAATGATTTTATGTGATTAATTTATACATTTTTATTAAAATGTCATTATTAAATGTTAAAATCTGTTATCGCAAATGTATATTAACATATTCATTAATGAATAAAGTTAATTGTGTACCGCAATATTTATTCATTCACAAAAAGGTAAATATATTTACAATCGTAACGCATTAAATTAAAATATTTGTATTAATGAAAATGATGTCCTTAAATATACATATTAATACACTCATTATTCAGATTTTTTTAACTTTTCGAGCAGCAAAAAATGGTTTAAAAAAGTGAATAATAAGTGTATATACAATTTATATAAACAATAATTTAATTGACATAAATTTAATTAAAATATTTTGTTTTATCATTGATTTATTCACATTCATTCCCTATTAACTTAATTGTCAATTAATAGTTTAATGTCATTAAATGGTAATTAATAATTATTAATATCCATTTACAGACGTTAATGCATAAACCATTAAAATCAAATGCATCATCATTATTGGAGCATCAAAATCGGGATTACCCTTTAATAATGAACAAACGTCATTTGTCATTTACTGATTTTTATAAATTTTATAGAATCATATTTATGAAAGAAAAATCGGGAAAAGAGTACTTTAATGATGACAAAATGAATCCCGAGACGGATATTCTCATATATAAAAAGGCACCGAATCGTTTCACCGCTTTTATTGGACTTATAATTTCAGTTATGAGTATATACATATTAACAATTGCATTTATTCAGTTAAACTTTTTTCCTAAACACCCGTATGATCCGTATGATACCACCGCAGAGATAACCCGAAAATACGGAATTCCGGTATTTATAGTGTTTAATATAATGTTAGTTATTGTGGCGAAACGATACGTGCTTCGAGTGTATCTCAATGAATCGGAGAAAATCTTTACATTCATTGCTTGGAAATGGTATTACCCGTTTATGGTACGTAAAGTGACAACAAAAGCCGGAACCGCAATTCATTCCCCAATGACTTTAGACATGTTTATGGGAAATTGTCTAATTAATAATAAACGATTTGTAGTTAATTATCAAAGTTTTCAGCATCCCGTTTATTACAATATATTATTCGGTTATGACAAAATAGATGCCCTTAAAGTTCTCGAGAAACACGAAAAAGGATTTAAGTAATTAATTTATAAATACAATCGGATAATATAATGTATATTATTTATTATCAAATAAAATTCTGAATATTTAAGTGATCTCTAAATTTGCATAATTATCAAAAAGTGTTTGTACATTGTAAAATCATTGCTATAAATGTCTAACTATTGCAACATTAATAAAAATGTCAATAATTCCTTATAAAAAGTTTTAAGTAATTTTATAAATAATTCGTTGAAAAACATTCTAATAATTCATGTTTAAGTATTAAAAAGTGTAATTTTAAAATTCATACATAAATTATTAATTATGATATAAATATTAATATATTTTATTCCTAATGAAATATCTTTGGGTATATCTTATGATAACGACGAATAAGTAATTAACTATTTTCTTGAGGTTTCACAGAGAATTTCTTTAATCCATAATTATTAAGCATTTAATCTGAAAATCGTAATAATTAAATTTAATGTAAATTTAATGTAAATTTAATATAAATTTAATGTAAATATGATATTTCCATACCTTCTTTCTTCACTCTTAACCAAAAGCTGCTCTTCCACAATCCCTAACTGTTGACGATACTGTTGAGCTTTAACGTTATCACCTGATTTTTCAGAGTTTTCAATTAATTTATTTAAATGACGTGAATTATCTCTTAAGTCTTGAATTGTTTGATAAATCATTTCTTCTTCCTAATGGTGGATTAAAAAAGTATTAATAAATCATTTCTCAATATATAATCACTAAAAGCAAAACCAACACCTGAAGCTTTTTAATATCCGTTAAAACTGGAAATGTGAAGCAATTAAAAGGCAAAAGTGAATAAATAATTAGAATGTTAATGAAGTGAAAGGAGTTAATTAGAAGTGAATTGAGTTGAGTTTAAATGAGAAAAAACGAATTCATAAATACCCGCGCATTTTTAATATCAATATGTATGAGTAGCGATGCGATTTCCAATTCTTCACTGTATTCGTTCTTTAAAGGGACACGTCTATAGCCTATAAAAATAGTAATATTCGTATGACTCTTTCAATTGTTGAAATAATTTATAATTCAATACCCTGTCTCAAGCATTTAATCGGATATGTTCCGTGTCCCAAAAAGTTCGGGTCTCCGAACATATCTTCATCATGAAGAACAATTCTTAAAAGTGCTAAATCGGGACATGTAATGTCAAAGACAAATGTTTCGTTCCAAATTGGATTGAGTCCGTTATCCTCTGATTTCAAATAATTTAATTTAATTTAATTTAATTTAATTTAATTTAATTTAAAGTACTAATAACAAATGTGATAAACTTACGGACGATATTAGTTTTGCATTTACTATTATCATAATCAATCCCCACGATTTCAATTTCTACAAATGGACTGACGATTCCACGTCCCGAGCGCATTATATTTCGTGCGGCAATGATCTGCAACAATACTATTCATTTATTTATTCGCTATTTTTTATATTTCTTACCCTAAGACCGATAGTGATTGGTTCAATACCATTTAAAGTATTTCGTTCGTACGGATTATAATTAGGATCGGACATAAAATCACTTTTTAATACATAACCACACTTTCCATTTTGCAAATATTTAGCTTCATTAAGCTGCATCGGTCTGTCGGGGGTCTGAAAGTTAAGAGCCACCATTTGAATACCGCAGTTCCATAATTTAATCGGATCATAATTCGAGGAATCGATACGTCCGCCCTTTGGATATATTCGAGTGAATTGATTTAAATTATATTTTAATAAAAAACCAAAATTTTGCGCTGTGATTAATTTTTCAACTTTTGTTTCGGCGAATGATGACATTTCAGTGAAATTTCCAATCCCTAAAAGAAATTAATTAAATAAATTATCGTATCAAAAGGATTCAAAAGACATAAGTATTATCTAAAATACATTAAAATACATTAAAATTACATACGATTGGGCATAAATTGCACGGCACGACAATAAATAATAAGATTCGACAACTCTTGAGCTATTTGCAGATTTCTTTCCATTTCTTTGTTTTGACGAATCTTTATTTTAATAAAATAGAGTAATTAATTAATTAAAGTAATTAATTAAATATGGAATAATTAAATATTCATGCATTACCCTATCATTAACGAGTTGTGACGTTTCTCTAATCTTCAGAACCCAGTCATTCATATCCTCTTCTGTTTGCGCCGCAATTTCAATCGGTGCCGTTTGATTGGAACAGACAATCCTAAAGACCCAATATTCTCCACGAGAATGACGATTCGGGGCTATTGAAACGGTACATCCAACAATGTTAATGCTTCCTCTTTGAAGATTTCCGAGAGGCATCGATTCAACTGACTATTAATTAAAGGTAATTAATTAATTAATCAAAAAATATAATAAAATACATTATCCTCGGATTGGTCATTCTCTTCAATCTCTTTGACAAAATTGGCGGGAAACCAGTGATTCTTCTTTCCCCCGTAATCGCCCCTCCACCATCCCCCATCCAATTTCACAACATTCATGACAATCGCGTGTTTGCAAAATGATAATTCGTCTTCTCTTTGAGCACGATAATCGTAAAGTGCTTTAACAGTTATTGGTGATATGTTTGGATCCATATAACTTCCCTCAGAACCATCGGGTTCCTGAATATTTCAAATTCTAAGTTATTATTGAGACGTTATTTAATGGTCACTTACAGATCCTGTCCTTCTTATAACATCTTCTGAAACGGGGTATTTCAGTTTGACTTTCCTAATCAAAGCAATAGAATCACCATAATTACTTAATTTACTTTTATCAATAAATTTCTTTACGCAAACATTTTCATGTTATAAAATTTCTGACATAAATTTCTTTACATAATAACAATGAATCGAATAAAAAAATACTGTAGTTTATCTGAGGTAAGTTTATACACATAAACCCCTCTAACATGAACCTCCTCTAGCGTGAATAGTCCCTCTAACGTGAACAAATCTTAGGCCTGGGTCATATAAACCTTTGCTATTTTAACCTCTCTACCGTGAAATTCTCTTTACCATAAACAAAATTTTCCGCCGCAATGTAGTCACGTTAGAGGGGTTTAAGTGTATGTATAAAAACAATACACAAACCTATAGAGAGGATGTTTTTCATAATAACTAATTAAATCGATTAGACTTTCATATTGTGCTGAACCCACAACAAACAGTCTTCCCTCACGTTTAATTCGACAGTGTTTAATACGATTTTCAGCTCTGAGTATGAGAATTATTTATTAATAAAAAAAATAAGAAATATCAATAAAATACAACCGAAAAGAAATGGCGAAAGAATTCTCTTCCTTTTCCGATGGTCTGACGAGAAACGCCCCGTCATATCTCAATCTCTTAAGCATATCCTCAGCGTGGGATCGCGTCATATTCGCATGATACCAGTCTTTGGTTTCGTGAGAATTCGGTTGTGGTACGGGTTCAGTCAAATAAATGGAAAATTCCTGACTTCGCAATGGATGTGTTTGATAATGCGTTATTAAACTATAGAGTGTATCGAAAGTAACAGCATCAATCAGGTAATACTTTGTCTGTCCCCCGCGCTCCTGTTTTTGCTTAATTCGGCAGTGATTCACTTTTCCCATTCTCCAAAATGAAAGAGAATAATCACCAACAAATGTATCGCTTTCACGGACTAGAAATGTACCATCACCTAATGATGCATATTTCTTTAATAATGTTTCCGCATGTGATCGTCCGCCGGACAATTTCCCGTGAAACCATTTTTCCCCAAAATGTAACTCTTCTGTATTCCCATCCCTATCATTTTGCACATTATCATTTCTCTCCGAATCATTTTCGTCATCTTCCGAATTCTGTTGCTCTTCAGCGTAATACATTTTATCGTGTGTCAACATAAAAAAGTGCCGTTTCCATTCCTTTATTAATTTAATATCAATTTAATTAGAGTTTATTAAATTAATTAATTACTTAATTAATTAATTGATTTAATTAATTAATTAATTACAAACAAAACACACTTTATCAATAGGATCTTCGAGAAACAAAACACCATTCTTCAGTGCATTACTAACGTCCATTTCAGTCCCATGATCATCAATTGTCCTCTGCTGTACTAATTTTTCATCAGATCCTTCAGGAAGTTTCTTATGCTGAAACACATAAATACATTTGTATTAAATGAATATATTCGAAACCATAAAACATACTTTAATAATGAATTTCTGTTTTAATTGATTCGGTGACGGCATTACTGTACCCTCACGTTCTATTGGTTGAGTGAGTAATAAATCTGTGATAATTAAATGAAATCGCATAAATACATTTAAAACTAATTAAATATTGTATAATAATAACCTCCGAATACGTCCTGAAATGCCGAAGCCATATACCTCTGTTGCTGCAAATTACAGTGATTTTCTATGGAAAGTATTACAGGATATTCGGATGTAATAAAAGCGTGATCTTTGATCGTTTTAATTACGTCCAAAAATCGGATTTTTGTTGTCAGCGTACGTCCGTGATATATCAAAGGTTTCCCGTCCGGACCGTCCCAACAGTCCACTATCGTATTGCATTAATTAATTAATTAATTAATTAATTAATTAGTTATTCATTTAAATACAAAATGTTACACTGTTTCATGCAAAGAAATGTGTTTATACATTAAAAAAATTTTATTAATGAAACTGTTTTGTGAAACAAAAATGCGAATTTCACACAAATGGGAGGTAAATTGTGTCATATACAGTATAATGGAATTAAATTTTACTCACATTCAATACAGCGGCACCCCATTCTTAAGGATCGAGCATATGCATCAGTAGACGATTCACTCGTCACCTGATCTCCGGTGAGATATGTATTGTGAGATGATGAGATCCAATACTGTGTGAGGGGTTTATTCATATCATGATTAACGGTATCATTTCGATGATCCCAAATATCATTGTGTTTAGAGAATAAAAAGTCAATGAATTCTCTAACAGTAAAATACGATTCTGCAGAACCCCTTTGAGGGTCCTGTAAATATTCGCGCATCAATTTATTAACATTTCTTTCATCCTCAGCAATGGGATCACTCTGTTCCTGACTAAGAAATGTGGTAAATTCCTGAAGTGTGACTCGAGTTCTATCACTTGAATATATACTTAAATAATCGTTAAATATTTTTGAATGATCAGTGAAAAGATTTCGATAAAACGTAACAAAACCATCGTAAGTGATTTCTCCGGTCCGACGTAAGTCAACCTCTTGAAAGTGTTCTTTTAATTTGTATGTCGGAAGTTTACAGTGAACTTTTGTCAGAAATGCTTTCACTTCCTTTAAAGTAATTCTAAAAATTAAAGTATTATTATTTACAATTAATTGTTATCATTGACATTTACATACACTCCTTTCGCATTTTCTATGGTATTAAACTCTTTCTTTAACCATCGTTCGACTTGAATCGGATATGACGCTTTTAACGTATCTTCGGTTAAGAATCTAATGCCACGAACCCAATGATCGCATTCACGTGTCGACACCGCTATTCAATAGTATCATATCGCATGATAATATATAATTAAAATCGACTCAATTGAGTCACATACCGACACATGATATTGTCTTTAATCTGAACGTAGACCCATAAAGTATGACGAAGCACTGTGCGTGTTCCCATTTCTTCGCATCGTCACTCCAGCGTTCGAATATCTTCGAGGATTGTCCGGTGCGAACCTCTTTGACTTCCCTCATATCGACGGTGCCTTCGACAACGCACTTCCCATTGACAGTCTTATGCCATACGATGACTCTGGTGTCTAATTTCACAGCGAAGGACCGTCTTTCGGGTCTCCCTTTAGTATAGAATTTGGTCAGTACCGAACCCTGTTCCAAACGCCGTATAATTTGTTCCATTTCTTTGGACGCCGCATATTGGACACCTCTACCAACACAATGACCATTGGCTATTGATGATTGTAGTGGTGATGATATGGCCGTTTGTAGTGACATAATTCTATGATGACACTGATTTGTATTGCATATTTACCATAAAATTGATATTTTCATTGCAATTATATTGACATTACAAAATACATTTATCGTTTTGGAAAATGTGACATTTGATAATATTTAATTAGAATAATGATTTATCATAACATAAATATTTGATAATCAATATGATGATAGCGGAATGCATCGTAATGTAACATAATATTGTTGTATAAACAAAACCATTAACAAAAACAGACTCATCTTTTCAAACTCTTCACTCATATCATACTCATATGAGAATCTTTCAATAATCGTCTCTCCCCTTTAGTAATAGAATCATCCGCTTTAAGTTTTTACGATATTTTCTCATTACGCAAATGTTTTAAATCTGTTTATTCATATACAATGATATCATTCAGAAACATGTTATTATATTATTCATTGAATTTTATAGTTTCATTATTAATGTATAATGTATAATGTATAATACATGTGCGTGTGTAAAATATAAAAATAAAAAATTTATATTTTCATGACGTAAATTTATGTAATTTTAGCAGTACTGTCATTTCTGTGTAATGTAAGTTTTGATTAAACTTTTCATAAAATTAATTTCATGGAATTCTATAAAACTCTATATAATGTTATAGATGTTAAATGACGTATAATTTTTTTACTGTTAAATGTTTTATAAATTTGTAGAAAATGAATGCTTAATATACATTGATTATAGTAACTAATGATTAGAAATCATTGATTGCTATAATCACTTATTTATCTATGACACCTTTTCACTA
>LBFL01004782.1:4059-16148 GCA_000988845.1 Hypochthonius rufulus
GAACGCGAACAGCAGGACCTGGAATATGCTAAGGAATTGGCAGATGAGGATGATGATGGATTCCCATAGATTAATCTGTGAGAATAATAAATTTATTACAAATTTATTATAAATTGAAATGGAAAAGTGTGTAATTTTAATAATAAAATTTAAGCATGAAATTTGAGATTTCAATTGAATAATTTAGATTTTAGACATAACTGAATCCTTTGAGGTAAGGAAATAGTAAAAAAATAATTTATAAAAATACGTGTGTATGTGTGTCGTGCCCATGATATTAGCATATTTGAAAGAAGAGGATATCATATTCTTAAATTTTTATATCCCATTGATGTATCTGATATTTGACAGGACCCGAGTCAATGCACCATCGACTTTTTTGTTTCTTATTTTTTATATTTCCGTTTCAATCCGAATGTTGTTCAACTCATTGCAACTCATTCTTACTCATGATTTTTCATTTAATTTTTTTCGGATTTTTTTCTCATGACAAAAAACATTCGAATTTTTTTCTCTTTTCTTTTCTATGCATGAATTGACATTTATTTTCTTTGTGATCGTTTTTCTCATCACAACCGAAGAGAGATACCATCAGATGAATCGCATTTTCTTTATCTCATCTTTTGTTTTATTTATTTTTATTGTTACACTGAAACAAATGCATATAACCATATGTTGCATTAATTATGTTTATATTGTGATGCATAAATGAACTCTAAACTGTGTTATTCTAAAATATGGTCACTGTTTGCATTGAGTCTGATTCAACATGTGTTATGATGCCTCTGAAAGGGCATTATAATGATATACATTTTGTGCTTAATGCTTACATCGGAAAAATCATTATCCCCTTACATTTGACTCGCGCAGTTAAATGTCTGAGTCTAGACTTTAGGATCACCTAAACATTTACTCGTTTCACACTGCAAACGCAATACAACTACTGAAGTGTTCCATATTTTTGGTTATTATTGACGGAAGTTAAAGTCCAAGGACTATGTTTATTGCAGTTACAGCTTAAAGTTTATAAAAGAAACACACGGTATGCGTGTAAATTAACAATCATCGTCTTAGGGTATCGAAATATTTGTCCCAAATTCTTTTGAGTGCGTTTTAACACATATCAATTTAATTTTTTTTCCTTTTTTTAATGCACTCTTTTTTCAATTCCAAGAATTTTAGTCGTTCATTTTGAATAATTCAAAATAAAAAATAAACATTTTAAGGACATTTACATCTTTAATGTAATTTGTAATTCGAAACACTTTTATTGCTTTAATAAATTTAAAATAATAGAATATATATGTGTGCATAATTTACATGATAACTGTTTTATGCGTTTAAATAATATCAAAATCTATTGACATTTTGAGATGAGAAAATTATATTTTAAAATAAACTTAATATTTATTTATAGTAAATTACTCTGTAACCTCCGAAAAGTCAAAATCCGATATCCATGAGTGTCACGCACGTATTATATAACTGTTCTCTTTTTGTTTCATTTAATATTAAAACATTAACACTCACCTCATCACTGCTCCCGTGAGAAATATTTTTTATTTTCATTCATTTATATAAAAATTGCTTTTGATGATCGCACAGAGCATTGCACTTTATCATTGTGAATAGTATAATGATTGTTAAACTATTTTGCAAATTAAATGCCATGCCCCATATAGATCATTATGTCTTGTATATCTTGTATGTCTTGTGTGTCTTGTGTGTCTTGTATGCCTTGTATGCCTTGTATGCCAACTCTTACCCTAATTTATTTCCCATCTCAGCCCACTTCCAGCATTTAATATTTATTTATTTTTTTAAAAAACTATTCACAGATTTTATTTTTATTTGCGAATTTTTCTTTTTTCTTTATAAGTTATTATCTGAGAGAACGTGAACAGCAGGACCTGCAATTGTCTTATGAGAATGATGATGGATTCCCATTGAGTTATTACAAATTGAAATGAAAAAATGCGCAAATAAAATAGAGATTTTAAATTTTTATGCAAATTTTTTATGGCATCGAATTTTTTAGCATTAAATTCTTTAGCATTAAATTCTTTAGCATAAAATTTTTAACGTAAATAAAAATTGTAAATTTTTAGTTTTGCTTTTTTCAAATATGAAAAACATTTATGTTTTATGAGATTAATATTGAGGTTGGGATATAAACAGTGGAAAATATTAATATGAACTTACCTCGGATTTGAACCGAATTCTAAAAACTCGCATTTCAACTCTTTAAATTTTTAAGTTTTCTTACATCATAAGTAAGCAGAACACCGTCCGTCCCTACAGCATATGGGGAAGTCTGAGATCAATAAAAAAGTAGTATGTGAATGAAAAACAAAAAGTCATGTTTCATGTTGCATTGGTTCTGAAATGCCAGTCTTATGCAGTCTCAGACAGAATAAAAAACAAATAAACGAGTCTCGGTGCGGACTTTTTATTATGGGAGTGTATGTATCTGTGCAGTGAAATATTTTGAAATATTTGCCCATCGCTGTATTTTCAAATTTCTTATTTGAGGGACATTAAAATTGTGAAATGCTATTTTTTCACTCCATTAAAACAGTTGTTAAGAGCTAGAGGATTGTACCAGAGGATTGCACTGAATTTTTTAATACTTTTTATTATATCGCCTTTTATTTGGTTTCTCCATTCACAGCTTTAGGGCTCGAAAAGTTCGCTGACGATGGTTGAGTATACATTGGGCTGAGTTATGCATAAGCTGTTTGCATAACGATTTAAAGGGTTTTACAATTTTTTCTCATTATAATTAAAATCATATGCTGTTTTGTTTATGTTAAAAAAGGAAAAATTTACTTTTTACCATATATAAAATACTATATATTATATAATACTGTCAAATAACGCAATATATTCACAGTTTTTTAATGCCTCTCTCCATGCGATTTACAGCATCATGTTTATGTGAGCGGTGATAGTAAAATCTGTGCGCATTCAATAAATTTGAAAAAAGAGTTTCATGTACCACAATGATAAAAACAGTTCGTTTGACACAACATGATCGATATGTACATTTGAAGTGCAATTCATTTCAGTTTCACCACTGATAAAACCTCCCGTCTGAACGGTTATATAAAACACTCGCATCCCAACCCTTTACTCACAAATCCCTGAGCGATGCTTTTATGTAAATCAAGTCCCCCCTCCCCTTCCCTCCCCCTCCCCCTTTACCATCACTCTCCTGCAGTTCCATCAGGAACTTTGTCGAAATGGGTTTTTGTGTGTCGTGATGATCCCCCAATCGCAGTTATATTTTTCCTGAAGCATCTGAAGCATCTGAAGCATCATCAGTTTTACATCACATTTCCAACTTTTTTGTCTTTACATTTAATACAATTCCCACGATTTATACTCAACCCTTTTATATCAATATGTTCTCCCATGAGCCGTGCTCCACTGTTGGGATATGTTCCTTCACTGTTTTGCGAGGATGTGCAGTAACCCGAAGATCAATTGTGCGACCGTACATTTCATCAGATAAAAATATATACATAATCAAAGTTTTCGTTTAAGTGATGATTTTTTCAAAAATTTATAAATACATTTTAGAAATAACATATTTTATTAAAATAACACAAAAAATTCTCAAGAAAGTAACAAAAGACCAGCATTTCTTTAGATCATTACAACCCTTTAACCGATATGAACCGTCTTATTTAAGATTATTTTTGCATATATTGCATAATAGCATTAAAAATATTATTTAAAAACAACAGTAATGTCTTCTCTTCTATCCTAATGCTAAACATTAAAAACAATTTATTGCTATTAATTTAAGTAATTTAATTATACGCGAAACGATTTTCATTGTCTTAATTAATTGCTAATATTGTTTAAAATTTTATTGCAGTATTTGTCAATTTTAAAAAAATTTTAGGGTGGTTGATATATTGATATCACACTATATTGATGCAAAATAGTGTATATAAAATTTATATGAATTCAGTATTTATTGCTATGTATTTATTTATTTATGGCGATTTAGTTTCGGAAAGTTTTGAGTCAATTCGAACAGATAATTTTATCCGGCATTTAATCCTTACCATAAATTCAATTTAATTAAAGTCTGAAGTTTTTAAGTATTTAATTTAAGTCTAAGTTAAGAAATAAGTAAATTAACCTAATTTAACCTAACTTAACCTAACTCAACCTAACTTAACCTAACTTAACCTAACGTAAGGTTAATGTTAATTTAATATTCAGTCAATACTTATGTAACATTATTTTGAACAATTAATTGAATTTAATAATTATTTAATTGTTTCTTTAAATTGCACATTTGATAATAAACATGAATAAAATAAATCAGTTATAAGGTTAATACTGACCACGGTTAAGGCTAAAGTTATAAAAACGTTAACCTTTGTTAGGGTGACCCCATAAATTCGACATAATAATGACTATAATTTTCTTAAAATATTCTATTGATATTATTTTAGATTTTAATCATTAGATAAAAGTTGTAATTAAAATAAAAGTTAAAATCTATTAATAAACAGGAATATTTTGAATTAATTGCAGAGATTAGGTAAGGGAAAGTGCTATTAATTAACATACTTTAAAAACATGAAACATTAAGATACGTATAATTTAAATAATTAAATTTGTTATTTGCTCTTTAAGAGAAACTAATGAAACCGAATGTATTTCGTTGGAGTTGTGCAGTTGAGTTTCTGTAAAGTGAATTTCAAGTTTTGTGTGTGTATAAAACATAAAACAACTTTTTTATAAACGGCACGACTGCGCGTATATATTAGTCCCTACCCTATGATGGGGGTCACAACCAATACAGATATTGAAGTGGTGTATCACTCCACCTCCATTAGTATGACTCTGCGATCAGTACTTTTTTGGCCATCCTTTGATTCCCTTTAATGATATTTTTCTCTCACAGGGACGGGTTCGGATCGAATCTCAAGCCCATGGGTAAACGGCCTTTTCTAATGCTACCCTCAGTTGTGCCTTCACTCGCCTCACTATTAAGTTGTGTTTTTCGATAATTACGAATCACATTTCCCTCTCCGTACACATTTACTCGTTTGTGTTACTTTTACCATGAGTCAAGTGATCATATAAAAGTTCTATCTCAGTGCGCATATGGTGCAAGTGAAAGTTGAAAAAGTTTTTAATGTCCATCATTGCAACTGTTTTATACTGGAAATACTTTTGTGTAAGTAAATCAAGTAAATTATCACTTTTATTGTAGCTCTTATCATTTCATTACATCTATAATTCAATTGAATTAAACTTAAAATTTAAAAATACAATAGACTCGCGTTTTTGTAAACTTCTCTTTAGTGTTACTTTTCTCGTGTAACTTTTAAGCGTACATTTGATATGAAAATGTTGTTTTGGTCTGTATCTTATATCTTATATCTGTTTACACTTCAAAGAAACCCGAAGCGTCAACAGAAACGATTACACTAAAAATAATGCATGAAAACTTTGAAAGCAGTGAATACAATTGATACTGTATGAATGAACTTCTCTTAGAGATGGCACATGTGTTGTGCTCTCACACTGTTACTCACTGTAAATCTAACCGTAGTTAAAATAGATTTAAAATAATAATTTTACTGAATATTTAATTGCATATCACTTTATAACGTTCATTAATAACGTTGATTAAACTTAACTGCAATTAAAAACATGATTTCCCTGATAATGAATTATTTATAATGTAATTTTTCACGCAAAACGAGAGTGACAATAACAGTCGTCGCAGCATTTGATTGTCAATAATTTACAATAAGCGATTTACAAATAATGTTTTATACTCTTAACTGTTTGATTATGGTTTTTGTTATATTTTTTATGTAATTTTTTCATTACTTTAGGGGGGAATATATTAGATGCACTGAAGTGATATATTTCAAATATAGTGGTTCTATAGATTGTTCTTATTGTTGGTACCGCATCGAAGCAGTACATAAGTTGCACATACATTTAACTCTTTTAGGCAAGAGTTGTTTGTTCATCGATCGGCTCTCCCCGCTGAATGCGGACATTTTGTGCACTTTGCAAAGAAATGAATGCCTTATAACACACCTGTATATAAAAAAGCACCCTTTAGAGTCCCCCTCAATTGGACCATCACGAGATGAGTGTAGCAGTGTAAGGATTGACCGCTTTAGTAATCTCCTCATTGGGACATAAATGGGGTGATTTTTTCCATCGAAGGGTTTGTTTTTTCATTACGTGATACTATTACCATTGAAATCATGTGAATATGAACCCTCCTCTTTTACAATGGATAATTCTTGAAACGCATCCATAGCATCGATGCGCAGGGCTGTGCTATACCATGCCATACATAGGAGCAACCACCTGATTACATTATCCATTCCCCGGCTTTTGCCGACAGATGAATTGTGTGGTGTTTGATTGTAGTGTTTTCACTGTGGTTTAAGCCCATAATGAGCGACCATTTTTTGCCACCGTAATACGTCACACGGTTTGATGTGAATTTTCGTGAATTCCGGGAGCGTTCCCATAGGTTTAAGTGATTCTTTTGGTCGGAATCATGCCATTTATTTAGTCCTTCTGCTATCAGAGGAGTTTCGCAAAAGTTTTTTCCAAGAAACTGTTTAACTTTGCGTAGCATAATGTATTGAGAAGAGAGACATCCCCATTTAAACATTGATTTGGTGCTTCGCATTCCTCCACAGTCTGTATCTGCATCGAGGCGCACATTCACATAACGCATTTGCATAGAATTTTTTCCCATAGTAAGGGAATTAGTGAAATATTTCAGCCAATAACAGTCGCGTATCAGTGTCTCCAACCGTAATCCCACTCTTGTGCCGCATACTCCTTTCGCCATTATGGAGAGAGAGTACAGTGCCCACTGTTCGACTGGCGCTTCGATGCCATCAAATGACAGCGGCACACCCAATATGAGAACTTCTTCATGTCTAGCACCTCAGTCAGGACCCTCAAGTGGACCCCCTCCGAGTGGGCCATCACATCACCACCCTCACTCCGTTGGTGGGTGCATGTCGGGCCGCATCTTGAGTCGCAATGCCAATGGAACAAGTAAGTCATAAGGGTCAATGGTGAACCCATTTTTGCCTCCCTAAAGCAAACTCCACTGTAATGCAATGCTATTACCATCGCTATTACCACCGCTATTACTGCCGCTCTTTTTGCCGCCGCTCTCCCGCTTAAGCTTAACTATCATAGTATTTATCATAGCATTTACATGCCATTCTTGACTATCATCGTCATCCTCAAGAAAAAGTGGTCTCATCTCTGCATTAATCATTGCCATTCCCGTGAGATTTTGTTCTTTCATCTCACTTAATTGGTGATACATTTAAGTTTTTTGTGAATTTTGCTCATCCCCCTCAAAACTTCTATACTTTTCACATAAATCTAATACATGGCTTCACTTTCTTTGCTCAATTCGCATTGCCATGGCAACGAATAGCGCACAGTGTTGATACTCGGGTGATCTTTAATATTTGGAAGAGAATAGAGTTCTTATACATGGAGAAGCACTTTTTAATTTAATCATTCCTCTCATAATGTGCTCATATATTAATTTAGGGCATTTCAGAGCTGAATTGAGGCGATTTTCGAATCCTTTCAACTCTCATCTGCCACAATATCGGTCGTCTTTATCCACATCCTTACAGTTCGGGTGTTTACTTCTCATTATTTGATATGTTAAGCTCTTCCCTATGCTTGAAGCGTATCAGAGAATTATAATTCTCTTTAAATTCTAATTTATGAAATTCGGTCGGTTTCTTATGGCATTTCATATAAATAAATTCAACAGAAGGAGCATCTTTTATTGAATTTTTAAACCCTTAGCATTTGAAAGTATTCCGTGACGCGCATCTATCTCCAGAGCAATGTTTTCATTTCCATTCTAACCCATTCTAACTCATTCTAACCCTTTCCTTCCCTTTTCCTTCTTTTGCATCGCAGTTATATGTATATTCTCATTTCGCTTTTTTCTGTACCTTTTACCATTGCTGCTGCCGGTAAATGAATGTTTCCTGAATGCTTCACTTTGCACAGTCACCTCCAAATGCAGAGGCAGTGAGTACATAACCCAATCACTGCTGTGGCATTAAGTATTGTATAAGTTGCGAATGGGGAAAGGAGTATGAAAGAGAGAAAAAGTTGAAGTGAACATGTAGTGTAGTGTTGTATATTATGGATGTATGCGATGGATTGATGTGTGTGGTGCATACAGACACAGGTATTCAGGAAGGGAATGATGATCGAAGAATGCAGTTTCAAGGACATGCCTTTCATATCAGTTATAATCCCAATCAGATTTTCGACCCTTTTTGGGGCGAGAAACACTTTTTTGTCTCTAATACGTGTGTATTTTTGCTATTCTCAAACGCCCGTTCCTCATCATTTAGAAAATATAATATAAAACGGGGATTCTGATAAAACGAAAAAGAAGAGAGAAAAGGGGTGAGCATTGGAGTAATACCATCGGAATAATACCATTGGAATAATGCCATTGGAATAATACCATCGGAATAATACATTCCTACATTCGTTTCTCCCAATTGAGTCCTCTAATACCAGAGACAAAAATATTTTTTACTCGTATTTTTGAAGAAAGATACGATATGATCGTTCCTTATGCTATCGGAACAGTTTCAAACCGAACCAATCCTTATCGTTCTTTTGTCGCACTCTTCTGATTTCGGTATTTAGAATATCTGTGAGACTCTCCCATAATAACTCTGCCATAATAACGCACAGAGTGAGTCTGCAGTTATTTCTTCACAGTGTTTATCGATCGTACTCTGAGTGCAATTAAAAGCAAAGGGTTGCACTTTCCTGTGATAAAGTTTTTGCTGCGGCTGCTTTTGCCTTATTTTACATGTCAGTATATTGTGTGCCGTCACTGCAAATAATACAGTATATATAAGAGAATATATATTGGAGATGCAAAACTATAGTACGTACTCTCATCTCCACCATTCTCCACCATTCTCCACGATGTTATTAAAGCACGAATGTCCCTCTACGCTTTGCTTAACAATTCATGCATTTTTGTTCTTTCAATTCTTTTCACTCTTTAATAATATTAGAAATATAAAAGTTTAAAAATCCTCCATTAGTTTTCCGCCATAAAAACAATTGCATCGCTCATAACTCCTTTTGTAATGCATATTTTCTTCGTAAAACAACACTGACTTTATTAACGCATTTAATGTATACACAGTTTTGAATACTCATATAAAGCACTATCAAATAAAATGAATATTTCAATTATACTTTTTTTATTTTATGACCATAGTTGCCATGACTTCACAGCCAACAAATGAATCAGAATTACAGCTCTATCGTGTACTTCAACGTGCTAATCTTCTCTCGTACTATGATACATTTATTTGTCAGGGTAAATATAAGATTATGGGTCTAGCTTATTTACTGTGAAAATATATACATTTATATAATAAACATATTACACCATACTATGCACATATATTAATGCATATTACTATTTATATATGGGTAATCAGGAGGTGACGATGTTCAACAATTGTGCGAAGCCGGTGAAGAAGAGTTTTTGGAGATCATGGCTTTGGTGGGGATGGCTAGCAAGCCCTTACATGTCAGACGACTACAGAAGGCTTTGCAGGAATGGGTTACAAATCCAGGTACTGATTTCCTTTAATGGGATACACGTATTTACCATTGTTGTAATGATGATTACACCAAGTTTATTTGAATCCATTAAATTAATGAATACTAGAGTACTTTGTACAGAAAAGAAAATAACATTGCATTATCCCATAACATTAGGTGCATATGTACATATCACTTCATTATTATTATATTCTTTATCATTCATCTCAATTAATTGTAAAAATGATAACAATAATCTTACGGTGATTGTCAAAGTAAATGTAAGCATTAAATTGTCCACTGATGTTCCCGTGTATTTTATATGTCTGATAATCACCGTTTTTCTTCGCTAATGTTTATTGCGCAATTCAAGGGTATTCATGGACTTTTACCGTATACAAAGGCTAACTTAAGTTAAGCATCATTTGCTTATTTTAGAAGCATCAAATGGACTTTTACTTTAATTATCATTGCATTATAAGTTTTTGTCAGTGTTTTATTTGAATTCGCAAATGAAATCCATTGTTTAATGCCATTATTATACTAATATTATGACCATTATGACCATTATGACCATTACTGTGATAAATTCGTGGCTAAAGAATCACATAAATAACAAAAATAATCAAAAACGTGTTTTGGAATTTTCAAATATTTTTACTGTCAAATTAATGACAAAAATAATTTAAAAGAAAAATATTTTTAAAAATTAACGTATTAATCAATCGATGAAACTTTTCGCATCATTTTTCATTACGTCATTTTTTTCATTATTTTTTCATCATTAAATATCGAATTTATTATAATTTATCGATTTTAAGAAATTTAAATCGAATATCATTTACATTAATGACTAATATATTCATTCACTTAACACGAACGAAGTATATTTATATAAATCAATCACTTTATATTTATTTATTTATATTTATTTTTCTCAAACATTAATGTATTTCTAATTTAAAAAATTACAATTAACAAAATAGTGTTATAATTAAATTTTATAATTAAATGAAATGTTATAATTAAATTTCTAAACATGCACTTTGTTAAGGTATGTTTCAAGCACCCATTGTTCCACCATACGGTCCCACCTCCGGACCGCCATTACCGCCGAATCACCCATTGCTGAGTCAATTAACAGCAACAATGGTGAATCGTCCGTCTCCCGCGGCTATAGCAGCACCTCAGACATCGCCAGTGGCAATGGTAACGACTTCATCATCATCGATGTCTTTAGTACCAACTTCAATGGGGTGCAGCGGTGGCGGCGGTAACGGGAGTTCGCATTCGACACCATCACCCAATAGTTGTATCAAAGATGCTCTATCATCGTCGTTCAATCAAAACCAAATTGCGCAATACATGAATCAGGTAAACAGTTCATAGGGAAATAATAGAATAAATTAAATCGAATGAAAGTTAATATTGTAATTCATATTTCCCAATTAATCCTTATTTTGGATCTTTACATATTACTCTTGTAAATGTGGGACTTTGATTTGCAATGCACTAAATGAGGCGTTATTAATGCCGTAGGGAATTGTCTTTACTATCTTCAGATTAATCTGTGCCGATAGTACACTTTAGAACAGGCTTTTGGTTATGCCGTAACCCTTTTCCAAAGCAAATACATAATAAAATACATTATAAAATAACTAAAATGTTTGCATTTAGCATCATTTTAGTTGATTTTGTCTCGAAATGACTTCTCTCCTCTGCTATACTCTGCTATACTCTTCTATCCTCTTCTATCCTCTTCTATCCTCTTCTATCCTCTGCTATCCTCTGCCATCCTCTGCAACACTAAACGCTTTGTTCTTTGCATGAAACATTTATACTCACATTATTTTGGTTACGATCAAAAGTGCTTTCATATGATCACATTGGAGATTTCAACATTCATCATCATAATATCTATGCTTTTATAGTTAATTCAAAGTAAAGCTCAACTTTTGTATATCATTGAAAAGAGTAATAATTTATTGAAGTAAAATTTTATTACTAAATTATTAGCTCAATGTTAATGCGTTTACTTTCATTCCAATGCATTATATGCTATTTTTATGAAGAGTTTAGGCAATTGTCGATGCACTGCCCTATTGTATTGTTGTAGAAGTGATTACCGTAACCATTATATGAAAACCATATGTTGGATAAATGAACATTTCTTTAGGTGCACTTCTGATACGCCTCAAGTATATTTGGTTTTAAATATATTTTCAATTCTTTTACAGACATGAGTCAGTTGAACATGCAAAGGCAAAGCATTTCGAAACATATCTATATATACGTAATGAAAAAATAGACAATAAAAGCCCTAAAGGCTTAAATGTTGCACTTTCCAAATGTATATGATCAATTGCATCACTTAACTCAGCTTCTCTCTTAACTCTCCTCAACCCTTTCAACTCAACTCTTTGCCCATCCCCCGTTACCTCTCCCCCGTTACC
>LBFL01004782.1:22892-42030 GCA_000988845.1 Hypochthonius rufulus
TCATAAAATCCGGGAAATTCGGGGGAAAAATGTGTCTTTTATTTTACTTATTTTTGCATGTTCGATGCTGATTTTATAGTTTCCCGGCATTTGGATGCACTATGATTGTCCGGGATTACCCGAACCTCTGGTTATATGATAATTTCATATGATAATATGATAATTTTGTCATAATTACAATAATGCAAATTAATGACTCATAACTTTGTATATAATCAGTATTATAAATCAAATGAATTAATCTAAAGTTTTCTTATCAGAATGATGATGGGAGGAGTGTACGGGCGTTATGCATCGGGATCTGAGGCGGACAAAATTGACACTGATGATACGGGTCTGATACGATTAGAACCATAACAATGATTTCTAATGACATGTTTAACATTGCAGATTCTCAATTTTCGCTGTATTCGAACGAATCATCGCCCTCTGTAATACAAGAACACCAACCACAGGACTCTCCCGTCCCCGAAGTGTCGCAAAGTTCATCGGATGGGTTCTCAAATTTAAGTAAGCCAAGTAAGCCCTGACCCTTCGACCCTAGCGTCCCTCAGCCCCCTCCAGTCATGACTCTTGTCTGTATTCAACGGTTCGAAGTATTTCTAATTTTGTTAGCCAAGAAAAAGGGTAATACTATGGCCGCGACTCATATAACTAAGCAATTGGTGCAGGAGACTCTCATTGATGAAGGGCTGAGAGTTGTTAAGGAACTCGCGAATCAAATTAACGAACATGAAACTAATGGCGTCGATTTAAGAGTTTATAACAAACCCAATGATTCCCCATTAACCACATCATCGTCATCATCATCATCATCCACGGCCATCGCCGCGCTAACGAATGAAAATTACAAGTATTGCTTTAATCCCGATATCCCAAGACCAAGAGGAAGACCCCCCAAGTACTTGAACCGTGATTATCATCAGCATGTATATTACCATAGTCAGATCATGTCTCAGAATCATTTTCTTATTAAATCGTCTCAACAGATGGCGTTACAATAGCCTGAACCGAGTTTAAAGTTTCAAGCAATTTGTTAGTGGCATTTAAATTTAGACATTACTGTAGATTAGAATCGTGATAATTGTTTAGAGTACGAATATAGTGAAACTATTTAGTTATGTATCATATGTACCGTTCAAGGGTATCCCATGCTCTGAGCTGACATGTGTTAGCATTTTAGGTTAAGACTCATTTAATGTTAATTGCCAAAGACCTAAAATGGATCTGCAATATTCTTTCGGACGAAAAATTTCAATATTATCATTTCAAAAAGAATTTTTTTAAGAATCAATTATTATCATACATTTATCGGTACATTTTAAAAACTTTAAAATACTTCATACTGAATATAAATGTCAGTATTTAATAAATATTAACAGACAATAAAATTGATCACAAATTCAGGATAATAGAGCTGTTTTGAAACACAATTTCACCGTCTGTAAAATTATGGTTAATAATGGTTAATTATGGTTAATAATAGATAATCCATTTTGATATTGGGTATTGTGTTAGATGTTTATTCATTAAATATTATTAATTTTCGCTTTAAAATGACAGAAGTATCAGCATCAGGAGCCGAACATTCGTGGATAACTGTTTCAATAATTGCTAAAACTGCCATCCTAATGATTTGACCGAAATTATTATATTTCAAATGCTGTATATGGTATATTTGTCTGAGTCTTATGATGTGATTTTCCTATTACCGGAAGTTTTTCCATATTTATGTTTTGATACTATTTTTTACAATACATTTTAGATTTTTCCCATTATATTTAACGTATATATTTTGGTCTGTTTCCGTTATCTTTTGGAAAGACGTTTCTTTATTGTAAAAGTAATTTATCGTTCGGCTCTCGATGCTGATAATTCAATCATTTTAAGATGAGAATTAACAATACTTAATAAATCATAATTCATTATCATGTAATACCATACCCGATATACAAATGTAAAAATCAAAATGAATTATCCATTGACCGTGATTTTTCAGGGCTAAGCTCTGCTCCAAAATAACCCGATCACCCTGTATAGACATTCAAACATTAAAATCTAATTTTAATTGAATGTATTCGAAACTTTGTGTATTATATAATGTGACAAAATCATATACACGACGTTATAAAATAATTAAATGCATTATAATTTAGTTTTGACATTTTTGCTTTATTTTAGTACAAATACACGATCATCATTTAAAATTGTCTTAAAACCCTTCTGCAATCAAAAGACGAATCTCTGTAAATTCGGTTTTCATAATGATGTGAAAATGTGGACTTTTATTACGTATTCATTTAATGAATTGTGATTCTCTGTTTATGGTTAAAAAATATATTTATAACTCTAATCGTATATAATCTTTGTACTTATAAGTTATAACCAAATAATTTGTTTTTGAGATATAAGTTATAACCAAATAATTTGTTTTGAAGAGGGTTGTGACCGCTCAGCGATCATCCTCTATAAATAAAGTTTTCAATTTAATTCCATTAATACATTGCTCATGAGCATTAATGTAATGTGTTGTAGTGTAATGTAATGTAACGTAATGCTTATATTCGCAAATATAATAAAAATTTCAAAGTTTTCAATTAATTCAAATTTTTTCAATATTTTCAATTTTATTAGTTTTATTGATTCGAATTCATTAATTGGAATAATTTAAATTGAATAAAAAAGAGTAAAGTAAACGCAGAAATTCAATTACCCTCATTAAATGTCTTTGTAATAGAGTTGCTTTTGATCCTTAAACGCAACGATAATGACAAAATCAATTTCTTGTTTTTCTTTGTCCCGAAAGACTATTTCCCGATAAAGACCTTCAATTGGGTACACGAGTCATTCATCGCTATCGCGATCGTCAGACATTAGGCATCGATACTCATGTCCATTGTACATAATGCTATTGTCCATTGTACGCGATGCTATTCCCATAATATCATTTATTTTACAAACGATTCACTGTATTATTGATTTGACAGCCCTATTTTATAAACATACAATTTTAATATCATTTGTCTTCATCAATTTTTACACGAAAAAAATAATATAAAAAATTAAAAGTCCATATATTTTGAGGATATTTTTTCTGACCTCAAATTTATCGAAAGGAAAAATTTGATCATATTTTACACTTTACATGTAACATGTAATAAAGAATATTCGTGACGATGATTCACTTTTATTGATGCATTATCAAAAATGTTCAAATTTACTGAAGAATTATTTTACTAAGAAATGGCACGACCCTCATAATCGATTATGCGCTTTATCTTTAAATTTAATTAAATGCAAAACGAATGCAAAATGAGTATACAATTATGGTTAATAAATTATAAATTATAAATTATAAATGAACAAATGAATCAATCATATGTAAATGATTCGCTATAAAAATTGTCAGTAAAAAGTCATTTTTAAATTCATTTTAAAGGAATTTCATCAATTCAATTGAATAACATAATGAATTTTACTTTTTTATGGTGTTTTTCAAGTAAAATTGACGATCACTTATAGAGTCTCACGTTAATTTCGTTTTGTTCTTCTGTTTTCTATTTAAAAAGTAATTAATTCCATTTGAGTTCTTATCTCACAGTAACATTTATATAACGCTAAAATAATTTCCAATTAAATTTGTTCGGACCCTTTTCTTGAGGCCATCGCTGGAATCAATCTTTGAATGAAAGACACTTTATTTAAGATGCAAATTCAAGAAAATAAAAAAAATAATAAAAAGATAATTATTCTAATAATAATTACTAACAATTCTTATATTTTCATGTACTACATTTTGACGTACTACACATGCACATAACTTGCGAACATGGAACTAATAAAAGTTTAAACTGGAGTCGTAGTAAAATTAGAGGTTTCAATTGTTACTTCATGGCTGTTCATAAATTATACCCTTCAAAAAGTCTGTACCCGATTGTCAGTGCATCGCTGCATCACTGCATTTTTTGTGCCTTAATAATGATAGTTTTATAAAAAGCATCACTGATTACACTAAATCAAACGGTGTGATCCCCTCTTTGGCTGCGATACACCGAATGTCAGCATTTAGTCATGACTTTCAATGGTAAAGTTAATTATGATCAGATCATCACGGTTTTGGCATTACAATGGTCGTCCTCGACAAGAGTAACAATTTTGTGGTCACTCCATGTACATGTGCTCCTTGTGTTACACGGTGTTGCAGCGGTATCGGACCATAATCAGCGCATTATTGCATATTTTCAATTGGTATCTCCACCCTCCCTTTAGGGTATAATGACTCGTAATAACTTGTTACATCGATTTGTGATTCATGCTGTTATTAGGCCCCAAAACACATGCACTTTACTGCTAAATTACATCACACTACCCGCTGATGTCTCACCCCTTAATAAAAATGAATCACAACCGAATTGAAAATTTAATTGTTTCGAATATTGAGATCGTAAATGATAAATATAGTAAATAAACATTTATGTATATATTGAAAATGTACATGAGTTATGGTTAATTATGAAAGGGAAGAAATGTCAATTTTCTCATATTTAGCACACCTGCTGCTGCAATCCATACCTTCACCTGATTGATGGCCAAAATTTATATACCTACTTGCTAGTATGGCTAGTATAGCTAGTATAGCCAGTAAATGATTGCTAGCATATTGCTAGTGTATATAAAAGTGATCCTCTCATTGCTCTCTTTGGTAACAGGCATTACAATTGCTTGAGCCATAACCTAACTACTGTCATCCCCTTCTTTTACCTTTACCTTTGACTCGGCTCTCTCTTTCACTTCAATTAAAATTCCGTCGTTGAGATAAATATCAATTTCGTGATTCCCCCTCAGGGCATGTGCTACTGCCGCGCGCCTTTGCCACTGCATGAGCACTCCGTTCTATGGTATTAAAAAAGCAGAAATCTTTTCCTAAGCAATAATCCATGTTGTGCTGTGCTATCTCTGTGCGGCGGTTGTGTAAATGTTGTGCTCTTCCAGTTCATTTGACCTATGATCACTCAACTTATGAGAAAATTTTTCCTCTTCAAACTCAAAATGTATGATGTACTGCGGTAACTCCCCTTTGTAATGATCTCTTTTGGACACCATACATTACACACATGCATTACCCTCGCTTTGTCTTTACTGCAACTAAAACAGAGTTCACGAACCGGCATTAAATGAGTCTGATTTCTCGAAATAAATACGAATATCATTTATTTACAACTCTCTTTCTGTTGCTCCTTATACTTCATGGCCATTTGGTCGAGCAACAGTGATGCGGTCATTAGAAAAAACTGCTGTAAATTATCATTGGCACTTGTAATAGGAGGTGAGTGCGTATGAGGAACGATTCCAGAAGATTCTTTTGACTCTTTCAAAGATACCAGAGAAGATGCTGATGACGGTGATGACGAAGGGTTTGGCGATGCTGTGTTTGTATTGATCTGATGTGTCTTTAAATGAGCTCTTAAGTTACAGGCCAAAGCAAATCTCTTGCCACACACTTTGCATTGATTAGGTTTGTCACCTGAAATTGGAGCAGAGCCAATCAATACCAGTATAGTGGATTAATAAATGGATTAATGTACACAATTAAAGTATTAAATTAATAGAAAGGTTATCGTGTATTTGCGTATTACATTCATACATATGTACTTACGACATTAGTGATTCGTTAATTGACATCAGAAATAAGTGACAGCATAAAAAATGAAGCATCAGAATGCCGTGAATTATAGCATTGAATGAGTGCCAATAAATTATTTTTGAAAAAAATATAAATTTAAAAGTGTTGCGTTAGCATTGGTAAAAGTTCGTTACGGAAATTTATTGTAAAATTACCACAGACTGTGAGAGTCTTTATGGGAAAATAAAGTTATCGCTCTTAAATTTCCATATTTTATATATGACTTTTCTACATATATATTGCTATAAATTGAATATTTACTCACAGTATGGACTTTTTGTACTTTTTGAGGCGATTCCCAATTTTACTGATTCAACTCTTTACGCATAATCAATCGGAAATCGGCAATAGCAATAGAGTTGACGCGGAATAGAAAATTATAATTCACCGAAGAACATAGTCATGAATCTGCCACAATTCTTCACCTCATATCTCAGTGTGTATAATGTTATTATTGAGACATCTTATATTTTGTGTAAGAATCGAACATAACTCACTCAGCATGCATTATCTGCAATAAATTACTATTCTAAAATAGGATATTCTCATTCAATTCATCTTAACTCTCGTATCTTTTCCCAAAATATCGCGATTCACGATACATCAATTGAGAGTTAATTATATTTGTTATTGGAAATTAAAAGCTAAAATGGAATACTTTAGAGGGTTAAAATGAATAAAAACGAATGGAAATTGTAATTATTTTTGATAATTATTTTTATTTCAGAGCACAGCAAATCACACAAATCACTCATTTGATTAGATAAACATATCATGGTTAACGTTTTGGGGGCATAATTTAATACCATTTAATGCCATGGAATATAATTGATACTATTGATTGATTATAAAGTCGATTCAACATAATCGATAGAATCACACAGAAAGAGGAAAAATAAAACACGAATTTAAAAGTTATGATAAAAATATAATCAAATATTTTCCTTAACGCTTATCGATTCGCATAATTTCAAAGTTAAAATTTATAATCGTAAAGTTTCCTAATCTCAAATGAAAATCGCATATTCATCCCCATTAAAAATGTAATTCGAATTATATTAAAATTTCCTAATTTATTATAAAATATTCGAGCTTTGGATATATTGACTTTTTATGTATTTAATGGGAACATTAAACTTTACTAATGTCGGAGATGATTAATAATGAGAAATTTGAATGTTGCATCATTATTTTGCGAATATAATAAAAAATTCCCATAGAATTTCAATAGCGTTTATTGGGAGTGTTTATGACAGAATAAATAATGTCTCATCGCGAAATTAGTGTCAAATTCGGAACAGTAAAGTATAGTTTGAGTCATTAAAGCACAATATTTACCACAATTTACCACCATTAAAAATGAATGAGCCTAAAATTTAAGACCCTTTCAGCAAAGATACACCTGAAATGAGTAAATTACTCTTCCTTAATATTTGTGCTCCGTGAATGGATCTTAAATTTAGTTTATTTACATTAATTTTAGTAAATTTCCTCTAAAATAAGATAATGAAATCTTTATACGTGTATTGAATCATACAAAAGTAGATATGAGTTAATATAATATCAGTTATATGAGTTAATATCCTTGAATGGTGAATAAATTTATATTTCCCCCTCTGAGATCTCTGCAATTATCAGATGCACACCGAAGCACCACTTATTTCTCATCTGAAAAGTCATTGCGAATCTTTGGGAATATCTTTAAAACCTGAAAACACATAACACTCCGTTTCGTTAGTTTTGATTGAGTTTTGAGAACCAAAATAATAATACCCGATTCTGTAATACAATCGCGGGTGTTATTTACAATGGTTGAACAAAAGCAAAGAAAAAGGTGTTGTGTCTGATGTAAGGCGTGTGGCAAAGTGTTTCGGGTGTTTCATGCGGTAGGGGCGCGTGCACAGGTGCTTTACTGGGAATACAGAGGGTCACTTCCCAATTAACCTTCAAACCCAACAGGAAACACCACGATCTGAGATTTATTATAATACCACCGTATGCGATACGAAACGGCACAACACCCTCTATGGTATTCCCTTTAATAGCATCTCCTCTTCTCTGCACGCATCTCATTTCGCATCATTTGCAACCATAAAGCATTGTGAGTGACAGAAGCATCATGATTTAATAGCGAAATTAGAAACACATTCCATCAAAAAAGAGCTCCGTGCGAATCGTCACTATTAAATCGCACTTTTTTTAGTTAAGCGAACGCGTGGTTTGTGATTTGCGTTATTGGTTTTGGGCCGTTAAAGGTCTTTCATATACATGTATATATTGTTGTATATATATACATGTATTGTTATATTGTTATTAAACCGATATTCTATCTCTTCCCACACCTGTTCTGTTGTAATATAATCGTTTATCATTTACGGTTCTTTCGAAATGTTTGCCCAAAAATATTTCCTCTTTTTATACACCTCAACATTCTCCATTTAATTGTTTTAGACTAATTTATTCTCCTTTTCTGATAAATGCTATAAATGCTATCATTTTGTGTATTGTCTGTTAAATTAGACTTTTATGTGCATATTTAATTTGAAACGCCCAAAGATATGCACAGATATTTCTACGTTTATGTTGAAATGTTCTATTGAGTTCTATTGATAAAACTTAATTATTACATATGACAAATATTTTCTAAAATCGTAGGTGATTATTATATGTTCCAAAATAATATTTACTTTAAGATTAAATTCAATTGAAACGCACATTTGCATTACAACAAAAAATGCTTTTCGTGATTCCATCGGACAATTAATGAGTTATAATGTATAATCAAAAATATATTTGAATCTTTAGTCCCGTCATTTGTATGGCATCAGAAATTGAATGGGATATTTTAATATAGAAAATGGTCATATTTGACATGAAAGATTAATATGGAGATTTATGCAATTTTTTGGTATCAATAGATAAACGTGATATCTAAGCACGGGTTTTGGTGCAAAACTACACTATTGGTTAAAATTTAGATCATCGGGTTCAAAACTCATGGTAAATTATGGAAATTATAGTATTGGGGGCTTCAAAATCAATGAGAATAGTCATTTACAATCAATAGCAATTAAGTATAAATAGATTAAAAAGATTAATTAATAGTGAGTATTAAAAAAGTTTATGACACGATCTATTATTTACTTATAAACCAATTAATAACGTTTTTGGTAAAAATCAAAAAGTCACAATTTATGCATCATTTATACGTCATTTTTAATATTTATTGATTTTTAATTTAAAGTGAAACGTTTAATTTTATCATTACTCTGTATGATTAGCCTTTGAGCAAAATCAATCACTGATTGCCTCAGACAGTGAATTATAAGTGTTCAGTGTTCATTAAATATTTTTTTCTTACGTTCAGTTATGTGGGATGTGATAGTCTATGATGCTAGTCTATGATAGCCTATGCTAGTTTATGCTAGTCTGTGATAGCCTATCGTAGCGCTAAATAAAATAAATATTTTGACATTAAAAATTGCATCTCTTAATGCGGAAAATATCATATTTCAATTAAAGCAATAAGAAGAGACGTCATTTTTATCTATTTTTATATATTTATTTTTTAAATATTTCAATATGTGTATGTAATGATAAATATTAAAACTTGAAAAACGATTTATCATATATTTGTAAATAAAAATAAAAATGTACTTTAATTGGATGCGACTTTAAATATATATCATGCATCTGATATATTTTTGTTTATATTATTTATATTTATATTATTTATGTATTTATCTATTGATTAAATAACCATCAAAGATAATGAAAAATTTTTCATATTTTAAGATATTTTAGTTTAAAATTTTATAATCATAAAAATTGGAATTCTTTGAATGTTAATATTATAATTTACATAAATATTGCAACTGATTTCTGTGATTATACCATTAGTTTATAATTAATTTTTCTATTTATGCAATACTAAATATCATAAATTTAATATTGGAGTATGTTATGTATAGAAGAGTTTTATAATTTCACACGACTGATATTTGTACTGAAGTTTTAAATTTGATTTAAATTCCATTTAAATTCCATTCTATGGACATCAATAAATAGAGATGAAATTTCCATTGGAATTTTTATTGAAAATCAAATCATTGTAAATCACATGTTTTGTGTCACGTTTTCTAAACTGTGAAAATTTCGTGAATCTAAAGCTTTTTTGTAAATTCTCATTAATGAATAAATTATTTTTTATTCAATTTCAAAGTATAAAATAAATATTCTATGAAATTCATCGCTCCCTTTCTGTATGCATACTAATTGCAGCTATAATGTCATAAATTGTGACACTCTTGGTGAACTAATGGTAATATTTATATATATTGCTAAAATATGTATTAATGACGCATTGCAAATATGCCATATTCTGGTTCAGTCATTTCAACATTGCCTTGTTTAACTAGATAGAAAAACTATATCTTTTTTCTATCAATTCTATAATTTATTTTAATTTTCCTTATATTAATTAAACATAGTAATATTGAAATGACTGTACATATACAGAGGTTAAATAAATATGTTGACAGATGAGTAAAAATCATCTTTTCCAATTTTTAAAATAAAATTTTCAAAAATTATTCAACACACAAAATTTATTTAGCATCTGTATATTATTACTTTATGCACATGCAAAAAAGCATGTTAAATGGTAAATAAGCGGCATGAATTATTGGAATTAAATGGAAAATTTCTCATTGAAATGGAATCGAAAATTTATAATTTCTCGAAATTTAATGTGTAGATTGTAATTTGGAGATTTTCGATCTATTCATCTTATCTTAATCATATCAATCTTGTTTTTTCATAAAATTTTGATTGTATATATTTTTGGACACGGACAGTCCGAATCGGACAATTCGAACAAAATGGACAGACATGGTAATGGAATTACTGGTAATAGAATGATATTCTTATAGTTATTTAAAAGCACTTTCGGGACTTTAGTTTTTAATTGCGAATATGAGTATATCATTTAATACGACACTATCATGAATAAATTGTGATTTGAAATAAAGATTTATGTTTATATGAATCAAAGTAACATTGAAAAGTATATACATATATATACAAAAATATATACATATATATGTTAGACATTTAATCTAAAGGTAAAAGCACTTTTCATCGAATTCTTTTCTTCAAATGGTATTTTATAAAAATATTTTCATCTCATTAATTTTGACAAAACGAACTTTAACTGACTTTGCATTGAATTTTTTATTTTTTAATGAAGTGCCATAATGTTTGACAATGTACATGTACATGAAATGCTTATGAAATATGTTTATCATTAGGATTTTGTGTTATCAAAACTAAAAATATGTATGCATTTAAATACTAAATTATTTAAAACTGTTTTATGAAATATAATTTAATTGATTTTAATCTTATTTTAACGTTTCAATTCGAAATATATACAGTGTGACCAGTATAAAACTTTCAATTCGAAATACATACAGTGTGACCAGTATAAAACTTTCAATTGTTCCGAATCAAAACAAATCAAATTCTAATATTTAATGCAAAATATGTTCAAAAAGTTTTACTATCATTTCTATACATAATTCAATCCTTCGCTTCATGTTTTGCAAAAAATATGTGACAGTATTTCTTAAGAGACTCTGCGAATTGAATTTTCTATAAGCACTTTAAGTTCATTAATTTTTTTAAGGATCTTTATAAACTTCATTTTTCATATGTCCCCTTAGAAAATAATCGGATTTTAAACTCAACTGTCGTTTAATTTCATAAATAATAATAGAGTAAAGCATTTAAGAAATTTGTGAGAAGTCAATTTTCTGCCTTTTCATTGGCTGCATATAATCCTGTTTTGATTCGGAACGATTGAAAGTTTTATACTAATCACACTGTATTTTAAGATTCTCAAACGTAAAGCTATCGATTGTAACTTACTAGATCTATTTCTTATAAACAAGAATGTTTATATATACACTTAAACGTGACCATATTGAAATTTTTGTATGAGATAGAGGGGATTTTAAGCTAGAAAGGTTGAAATACAATAATGTAGCAAAGGTTTATATGATTCGGGCCTAAAAATTGTTCACGTTCGAGGAGTTTATGTGTAATGATTTTTGTGTATGGAATTATCGTTGTTTTCTCTGAAATTTGCATTTTATGGTATTTTATTGCTTCCTTTGAGCTTTACATGTTTGTCTAATGGTGGTTTAGTCAGGGTAATCAAAGGATTTACTAACTTAACATAAAAATAAAAGTTTTTTCAAAATTAATTATTGACCGTTAAAAACTAATTTATTAAGATTTGAATGACTATTATTTATTGTATATCAATGATGGTAATTTTTCATTAATCGAATATTTCAAAGACTATTAATTATATGAGTTGAATAAAATAATTTGACGAAAAGTAATTCGATAAAAGGTAACAATTGAAGTCTGACGGTACCGCCATATGTTTTAAGTATTTTCGAAACATAATTTAATTAAAGTATTGTAATTGATAGTCTAAGGATAGTCTAAGCGCAGACCTCTGAAAAAATTCAAGACATACCCGTATGTAAAAATAGATGATTCTTCAAATTTGTCTGTTTACTGAAGCCCCTGTTACAAATGGGACATTTGAATGGCCAATGACCATTGTGAATATATGCATGTGCTTTGAGATCACCTGAAGAATATTAAATTAATGGTATAAGTATAATTGAAACGAGTTTTTTGGTTATGATTAACATAACACTATCCTATTACCCGGTGTTGGAAATGACTGATTATCCATTCAGTAAAGAACATGCAAATAAAAATATAATTATTATAGGATTTAAATGCACTTTAAGATGTTGCCACAGACCTTTCCGCACTGTGAACATTTGTGAGGTTTCTCCTGTAATAAAATCAAAAGATAGTACGTAAGACATAAACATGATATGGTAATAATGAGTCAGAGAGTGCCATAAATTTTAAGAGATCTCTGTTCACCTTTGTATGTGTCATTCTATGGTAATACAAATTGGATGACGCCGTAAATCGTTTGCCTAATGAATGAACAGTAAAAATCAAAATCTTAATTCAAAATCCTTGAAAATCATTCACTCATTTGTTCCTATCATTAATTAGTGACGCTTAATGATACTCCAATTCAATTCCAATTCAATTAGACATTTACGAATTCAAATTATGAGTACGTTTTTAGGGTACGTTTTTAGGGTATGTTTTATTCACAGGAAAGGAAATATTAATAAAAAATGTTATCAGTCATTTGACAAAAATGAATGTTCGCAAATTATAGAAAATTTCGAATGCATTTAAATGCTAATCATTTAATTTATATTGATCATGATATAGGTATTGATACTGAAAAACTAATTAAAGTGTACATAAATGCATAGAGATAATTAAAATTCCAATATACTTGAGAGGTTTTTTATACTATAATAGAACAATTTAGGTTCATTTTTAGCAATTAACCTTAAAAATGGCATTGCGATTCGCAATTTGAGGACGGCTTTACTCGGTTTTGATAAGGAACGATAAATGAATGAACTTGAATGAGTTATCGTCAAGACTGTGGGCGATTTATATATTTTGTTTCCTCAGTCCTCAGAGCTGCGAGTTAATAGATAATGATTTATCTCTCGAAATGCATTAAAAAACTTGTAATTGGCAAAAGTTGAATAAAAGGAAAGGTATATATTGATTTTAAATTCATGGACATACCGCACATGGGACATTCGTGAGGCTTTTCCCCGCTATGGATTCGTCGGTGAGTGTTTAATGAGCTGCTGGTGCTAAATCCTTTCCCACACTCGGAGCACACATGAGGACGTTCTCCTGTTTCATATGAATTGACAAAATTCAATGCACATTATCAAATTCGATACTTTTCAGACTGACATTTATCAATTTTATAAAAGTGGGATAATTATGAGATATTATGCGATACTCAATGATGGCAGAGGCATCAATTGAATGCTAATTAATATTAAAATCTCAATATCTCCACTGTTATCGCATGACTAGAAAAACTCAACCGAACCTGTATGTGTTCTCATGTGTCGCCTCAAAAGTGATGGCCGATCGAATGCTTTGCCGCAGACTTCACATGGAAGCATATTCCTGTTCGTTATGTTAGATGATGATGATGATGAGTTTCGAAATTTCTGATTTTGCGACAACGGAATGCACGCATTCGGCGCGATGGGGATTGGCCTTGGAACTGATGTCGGTATTATCAGCCCTTTTGACAGGTCGATTGGCGTCAACTCAAGCACTTGGTCCATAGCATGTTGGTATTGTCGTTGTCGCAGTTCCTTCACTTCATCATCACTCTCACTCTCCGTGGCATCATCGTCGTAATAAACCACTAAATTGGTATTCGGCGCGATCGTTCTTATGGCTTCGTACACGGGTTCCCCCTTTGGCAATCGTTATCATTTTATATCAATTATAATTATAAATATATATTTATATATATATTCCTATATATATATATTATACATATATATATATACATATATATATATATTCCTACCTTAACATTGCTGCACAGTAAATTGACTTGCGAACTATAGCCTGAAATAGTGAGGAATCGGGTCCAATTGCAATGTCTTCTATTATCAATAAGAGCATCGTAATACCGGTGCAATTGTGACAGAGATGATGGTGATAACAGTGCATTTTCGGATAATTGTTCAGCCGCGGCCTGAAAACATCCGAATATCACATTATTAATCATATGAATATACATTTAGAATTATTTGATTTTGTAAAATACGATTCACGTCAGGATTTTTATATGAGTTCTAAATGCGGTTACGACTTATATCGTGAAATGCCCTTATATTATGCAAGTATAATGATATAAGATATAAATTATATTTAAATAACTATAGTATGGAATGTCCATAAATTTGCAATTTAATCGCGATAATGCCATAATTGGCGAAGATTTAGCTAAAAGCTAATCGATTAGTCTTCAATTCCTCTCGTGATTCGCAATCACCCGATATGTTTGGCTCATCAAATGGCCATTCAATGGCTACCTTTGGGCGGTGAACTTACAAAACGCTACACAATTACGCCGTTCATGAGATAACATCTATGCTCATGGACTATCATGCTTCTGCAGTGAGTAGGGTTTATGATAATGCACTCATTATTATACAGTGTTTCTGAGACTTTATTTGCTCATCTGTAGTGAACAAAAGCAATTTTCAATGAGTGATAGCGGATTGGTATGGAATATAATGGTTACATGCATCTTACATGCTTGAATGTGCATGCAAAACGTGAACCTCAACTCCGCAATTGAGCTTTGGTCGTGGTCCATAATATCTCGAAACAGTATGTTAAACTTAAAAACAGTAATGCAATTCACTCACTGCGGGAGTTAAACAGAGTTCTTACATATACATATACATATCATATTATTTTAGTATTATAGGGTATCGTGTTGATTGCTTCAGCATTACAATACAGTCGTGCATAATTTAAGTGATAAGCGAGTGGTGCAGCTTAATACACATCTTATCTCTGAGTGTATCTCTCATAGCCCTATAATGCACATATCTTAGCTATTTTCCCATCGCCTTGAGATGATGCGCGGACTCTGGGACTGCCTCGCGGCTCGGAAGGGGCCGGACTAATCACGACCCAAACAACAATTAAACAGTAGCCGGGCGTTGTCTCCTCAGGACCGACTTTCACATCGCGATACTGCGCTTCACTATTACCCCCCCTTCCCCATTACCCCCCAAAAAGACAAGTCATTTGTTTTGGAAATTATGTTCTCTCTCCGAATCATATTGATGAGCAAATTGTAGCAAAAAAAGTAGCGTCGTGAATGCCCAAAAATTGAACTGAGAACTAAAACATTAGCATTTACCGATTAGAATCTGCTTTTTGATCTGAATTTTAATCATGGCCCTATCATAGGCACGAAAGCTCAACAGAGTTGCGATAAATTTAAATTGCGCCACCATCATCATCGCCAATTTATAGCGCATTCTAAAAGCTACCGGTGGTCACGAATTAAGCAAAAACAAGAGCCAATTCTAATTGCCTCCGATACAATTATTGCGCTCCTATATTTAGCCTTTTTTATTATATGAAACACCATTATTTATATCACAGCTCTTTACAGATTCATGCAATTATAATTAATAGACTAAAGGACGGAGATGATTTAATATCTTTGCAATTATTGCTTAACTCAAAACGCAATGAATGCGGTAATTAAAAGCAATAAATTGCTGCACGCATCGCGAAATTAATAAGATTCGTCGTACCGTTATTGGAAGTCTTTAGTCCTTAATTGAGCGATTAGACCATTTATTAGTCAAACTGTGTTAAGCATCATGTAAAACTCCAGAACTCACCTCTCCGTATCTAATTGTCCCCTGCAACGGTCGGAATCGCGTTCCTTTTGATATTTTCGTATTCGCAACCACTTTACATGGGACTTTATCCATCACTGAGTGACCATAATCCATCGACAAACTGAGTTCATCGGGTATCAACACACAGAGTTCAGTTCGCTTCATATTGATAAATATCATATACAAATGCTGGAGAAATTGGATTATCACAAATAATAAGAATTACGATCATCAATACATATACACAATTATTGAATATCCACTGTTTTTTAGAGTGAAAATGATTCGATTGGAAAATACACATATATTTGGAGACGTAAATACTTAAACATAAATTACTTGAAAATATTAGCACAATTACAGCAGCATCATGATCGCACTGAGGGATTATTAATAACTGATGCTGAACATCTCATGTTGTCACTGGAAGTGTATTGTGGCAAAAGTAGTGGGCTAACATGTTCCATCAACACCTGTTGAGTGTTATGCTCCTTCTCTTACGTTATTTGATGTTTTGGGATCTGCAGGCAGACACCTCTTCTTGGATTTGACTTCACCAGAAAACCTGTTCCTTGTGTATTAATGAACCAAACCCCGTCAATACAATGTTACTATTGAATAGGCAAAGAAAGAGCTAAGATATTCCCATTGACTCTGTATATTACTGATATTTTATGACTTGAGTAATGTTGAGAGGGATTTGCACCATCACTATATGCAGCGCTGTGAATTGGGACAGCAGAATATGGTATGTTCACTTTAATTGGTTCATAACGCCCACAGTCATAGTAAAGTCTGATTTATTCCAAAATCTATCATTTGTTTGCTGCTGAAAAATGACATCTCAATGATGAGAGAGTATACTCAGTGGGAGTTATCACTTTTCTTATTGGCATTTTCCTGTGAATTCAGTAAAAGTTCCAACAATCGGATTGCATTGTTTTAACTATACTTTTATCTCAACTCCCGTTGTGAATCTCTTTTCTTTCTAGGATTTGTCCACGTGTCTAATTGGCCCCCCATCGGCCCCCCAAATTCTCTTATCGAACATGTAGCATCAAACAAAACATAGATTCATATGAGTTAATCAGTTTTTAATTTGTAAAATCATGAGATCCGCCCTTAGATAATAATAAACAGACATTCAGATTTAATCTCTAAAGTTTTACAGAGAATTTTTCATTAGAGTTGGAAACTGTCCCAATTTGACCATCATTATCTTTCCGGTGTCAGACCATAACAATTGAAAATGCTTTAGGAAAGGGGATTTGCGTGATGATGAATAAATTTATTGCCGTATATTTTATCATAGAAAATTCCTTTTAACGTATTAATTTGATTTAAATTTATAATTTGTGTTTAATGTTTGTCATAATGTTATTTCGTGATACAAATGGTGTAAATCATAAATGGAAAAAATTAGAAAAAATTAGAAAAAATTATTCATTTTTGCATATAAAATAGAAAATTATGTACAAATGCTAAACCGTTGATTTATGGAGTTAAGGAAAAGGGGCGCGTGAAATGCGAGTCATTATGCGACCTAAAAATGTCCGATTGTCCCTGCAAAAGGCTGATATTACTCCGGTTTAGGCCTACAGGGAGTTGACAGCCCTAACTTCTGCATAAAAGTTTCATTTAACACAATTTCTTTGTCATAAATTGGAAATTCTCTATGCACAAACACTGTTCATAAATCTATTTCTAACGCATTTTTCAAAAATAATTTGTCACTATAATCTTTTATCTTTTGAATCTCTAATAGCACTTTGTAATTTGTTTCATTCTCATTTTATTTACTTTTATCATACTTTTATCATCATAATACATCTTAAATCACTAAATTTGCATTAAAAAGTTGTTTAAAATGTTTTGATTGTGTTTAATCTGATAAATAAACCTAAAAATTTCAAATCACAAAGAATGTTATAAAGTAATTTATTACTTAACTTAATCGACACATTCCTTTGTGTTTAAACTTAATTTTGACCGTTAATCTAATAAAATGTTTTAATTATACGAATTAAAGTAATTATGAAGATTTTAATTAATTAGATAAGTGAATTCCGAACTCTGTACATATATAAATAAACTTTACTGTAAGTTTAGTGTATAAATTTATTACATTACGTTATGTTACATTACGTTATGTTACATTACATTGCATTACATTGCATTACATTGCCTTACATTGCATTACACAACAGTAGAATCAATGTTAATATTAGTAAAATTCGTGACGAAAGATATCGCCACATTCTTCCATTCGTTTTCTATTATAATGGGATTAATTTATAGGATTTATTAACACAAATGAATTAAGATAATTAATCAAAGATTTATAATTTTTTATTCGGATATAATGTCTTTTTGTTTATACTTCACTCACCTCTTTAATTTGCATCAATTAAATAAAATTAAGGATTTTGGTATTAATGATGATACACCTCTTTTCAAAACATTTCACGCATTTGTACTTATAATTTAATGTAATAATTGTATTTTCCTAATTATTAAAGAAAAAATCGATTATTAATACAAAACTTAAATTTTAAATACATTTGTGCATTCATTTATCATTTACAAAAAAATAAAAGGGTTAATAAATAGGTTTTTTTTGTGATAAATGACTTTTTTTCATTGACACATGAGGTCAAATCCAGTAGTGTGAGAACTTCGGTGTATGGTATGGTATAGGGATACACATTTCTGCAGTAAAACTCGAAATGTGTATCCCTATAGTTTGAACACTAACATAAGTTATGGCAATTTTATTGAAAACCGCAAATGAACTTAAATCTCTAACTTTTAAAGCCCATTTTATGTTGAAACTCCACTATCATAAAGAAATAATTATTATGTATGAATCTCATTAATCTTGTCCCATATGCGTTTTGCAGGCTTTAGGTTACATTTATTTGAATTTTCTAATAAAAAATCATTTTTATATAAAATTAGTTTTTTACAGAATAAAAATCTATCGATTATTATCTCATCTCAAACTAATTAACGTATTAAAGTATTTTTTTACAATAAAATAAGAATTAAAGAATTATTTTTTGAATAAAATCTCTTTAAATTGTAT
>LBFL01004782.1:56070-69407 GCA_000988845.1 Hypochthonius rufulus
CTCATGTCTAATTTATCACGAAATGATGAAAAGTTTTTGGCAATACTTTCAGAATGGTATTTTTTGGTTTAAAAAAGTCGATTTTTCTTTAGTCAAAGGATGCCAAAAGATGACAAAAGATACTACAATTGATTGCCAAATATAAAACGTGCGGCATAAACTTAGTTACGTGACGACCCTTTAAAGCAGTAATCTTTAAAGAGAAAGAGAATCATCATATTATGAAAATTGCTTTTCATAGTCAATTTTTACGGAAAACATTTCTATATTCTGATTTAAAATCCCGTATAAAATGTATGAAATTTATAAAATTTAAATCTTCGTGAGCATAAACATGAGTAATAATAATACGAGAGACGAAATGTAAAAATTCTGCACTTAAAGAATTACCGCAGTTTTTTCGTGTTTCTCTTTCAATTTTTATTGCTTTTATGCTCCTCAGAGCTAAACTCTTTTCATTATTCTGTAGCATTTCAAATACAATAATATATTGTGAAAGGAAAAATATAATAATATAATGTAATGTACAATCTGAAAACCCCGCACTGTACCATATACCAATATAATATGAACCATTTCTATAACGAAATACAGAGTGAGAACCGAAAAACTCACCAATAAAAGAATATATGTTCGTTATTAAGGCTTACATTTCTCGATAATCATTCCCTGGGATTTAACGTATAAAATTGGTATATAATAGCTATATATTAATGTAAAGCACGTAAAGTGCATGTATTTTAATAGACGCAATCAGTATGTTCGGATTCGCACATCACAAATGTCATGCGATGTTAATTAAAAGAATTACGCCTAAAAATTGTTAATGTCACAAATATCAGCGTCTAATTCATTACCATTTCTTTTCATTACTCATATTTGACTTAAGATTATACAAAATACCCTCAAAGAGAGTGTTGAGAAACATATTAACATTTTAATTATCTGAAAATCACACTCAACTCACATCCTTTTAACATTAGAATATCTGAGAATATAGAGCTTAAAAAGATTCATATTCGAGAATCTTCAACATTCGTATTCACATCTAAACCATGATATAAAACGTGTGCCTTAAAGGAGAGTAATACTTTAAGGGAAGTTATATATATACCCATATATATACACATATATACTTTACAGCATCACGTTTCCGTTTATGAATCATTTCGACTTTTTTCATTTCTCTCTTTACGATGGATTCTCTCTCAATTTTGAAAGAGAGACTTTTCATATCTTCTTTTTTGCGATGATAGCGGAGGAATCAAAGCTCTGAAAGAAACTGTACCGATGTGATAGTAGCAGAGTATTATTATCGAGAGAAAAATACCCTTATAATTGAAGATGGGAATTGAAATTGGATATGGATTTAGGGATTTCAATAATGGGTGATTTCGGCTGTCTTTAAGCATTTAGGAATATGCTTAGGAATGTATTAGGGATATTATGCCGGTGATGGAAGCGACACGTATAAAAAATAGCCATTGTATAGCCATTGTATAGCCATAGCATAGCCATAGTACAGCCATAGTATAGCCATAGTATAACATTTCTAATTCCTACTTTAAGCTCCATTTCTATTATTATTATTCCCTCAGTACGTATGGAACTGGCATCGGTGAGTAATGCAGTGATGCTGTTAATGCGGCATTATTTTCTTGAGGATACAGCTTTTATGGTGGAGGATCTTTTCTATTTGAGGGTCTGATCATCTTAAGCATGTATTTAATACCACATCCCCATGTCTCCAGACCATGTTCTGCTAATGCTATAAAAGTCATTAGACACCTGTAATCCTATCCATTATTAAATTGAACGCAAACATATAGTGAACATATGGTGAATGTACTGAACAAATGCAACCGCATCAATACGAGGGATTTCAGATATGAATCTCTGAGATGTTTTATATATAAAGTATGTGCGTGTATCAACCAATACATTGTAAGTCTGAAGATGCATCCATAAGCGTATATATACGTATATATATGTATAATATATATATGTATAAATCTGTTCGTGCCTAATGTAATAATCTATATTAAATGATGCATGCATGTAATGGCAGCAAAAATGTAAATATGATATTTTGTGGATGCGGAAAGTAATAAAAGTGAGTGGAAGAGTATTGTTGTCTCATTGGTTCTCTCCAACAATAAGATAATCGACGTGACTCGACTCACCATTACTGCTAACTTAATGTTCACGTAATTCACTACGGTGAAAACATTATCCTTCGCACATTGACAATCCTCGAATTCCTATCATAGCCCGAGATACATAAACTGTTACATCACATTACATCACATTCTTTGTGTAAGAGATTTGTGAGTAAAAATATTTGATTTTACAGATTTAGCGAATGATACGCACGAATGATAATGCAAATAATGAGGCAATTACAGTGCATCATACTCAATATGCAATGCAAATGATTGATATAACGCGAGTGACACAAACATTTTAATGCATTTTAATACGTTTTAACGCATTTTAACACATTTTAATACATTTAATACATTAAACAGAAATCTCTTTCCACATTTATGGTGTCACTAATTCTGTCGCATTTGATTATATCCGATTTATTTATGGAACGCTGTGATGTTACAAAGTTATGTGGGATTATAATGTGAGGTTTACTGTACTCTTTATGAGGGGATTTCACAGCATCGAGATTTACACGCAAACGTTGCAATAAACGCTTAACTCATGGCCTTAGATTATTACATATATACACATATATACACATACATACACTGCATTATCATAATTCTCGTTAAAAGTAATAATAACAAAATTTTATACAAATATATAAAGATTATTATGTAAATATATTAAACTCACGATCATAAAAGCCTTTCACCTCTTCACTGTGAGCATCTGTCACATCATTAGACATATTAAAATAATTGAATCATATACTTAATTACGCGTATACTTAAGCATATGACCGAATAATTTGTCAAATGTTTAAGCATAATTAAATGATATTCTTTCACTTCACGATGAGTTTATTAAAAATTTAATAAAAATTTAATAAAATTGGACAAAAATGTAAACATATGCTGACAGTATCATTGACTCAATGATACTAAAAAGTGTTATGAGCGCATTTTCAGTTTAAATACCCTTTTATGGCAATGCGCATGCGTCACATTGATTATGTTGCATCATCGTCATGCGGACGATTCTCTCAGAGGACACTCCAGTGATTGTGGTACTGTCTGTTGCGAGCACTATGACTTTGTTGTTTGTATATCACCATAGAGATGGCGGTAGTGATTGCCTCGTGTATGAACTCTGCTCTCAGACTGAGAGTCTCAGTTGAATGTCAAGTAATGGTACAGTGAGTCTTTTGAAATAATTTTGACTTTTAGCGTTACATAACTATTAGAGAGGGATTCACATGATAATCCCACTGTATTATTGTATTACATGATCAGTCCGATCATTTTCGTAATTTTCCATTTTCTCTGTCAATAACTGTATGTATTGAGTGATAATAATTTTCCATTACGACACTCATATTTGTATCGGTCATTTGAAATCATTGATTTATATAAAATATAATTTTATTTAAAAGAATAACATTTTTGCGATTTGTTTTTAATGAAAAGTGTAAAAATAATTATCATCTTTACTTTTACTTTTCATTATATTTTGAAATATTTAAATATACAGAGTAACCTCTATAATTTCACTTGAATGGGTGCAAACATTTTGGTGAAAATAGAGAATTATGAAATTAGAGAATCTTTTAGCTTCGGTTAGCATAGGTCTTTAATATAGGACTGTCACATTAGGTCAATTTATAGAGGTTACTCTGTATAACCTTTTGCAGTAATATCGACCACAGCTATAATATAGAACTCTTTGCGGTAAATTACTATTTAACACACATAAAATGTATATAAACATGAAACTCGTGTAATACTGAGATCTCTATACCACAGCTGCGCTCGATATTACTGCAAAGGTTATATTTATGTGATTTATGTGATTTTAGTTTTAATAAAATTATAATTAATATAAAATTATTGTAAATTTATTTATAGAATTAAACTTAAAAATAGTAAAAAATAATGGCAAAAAATGTGAATATGGAACTGAATGAACTGTTGCGATGCGAAAGTGTGGCGATTGAATTGGCACATGACGCGGGTCTGATGATGTCGAATGCGTCGGGAAAAAATCGGGAAATTAACGAAAAAGAAAGTTATGCTGATTTAGTCACCGAAACTGATAAAGCAGTGGAAAATTACGTATTCGGACAGTTAAAGAAACATTTCCCCGAACATAAATTTATTGGAGAAGAGACGAGTTCAAAGGTCGGGTTAAGTGACGCCCCAACATGGGTTGTCGATCCCGTCGATGGGACCATGAATTTCGTACATCAATTTCCATACGTATGCATTTCGATAGCTTTGGTCGTGAGTAAAGAGCCGGTTTTGGGTGTCATTTACAGTCCATTTTTGGACAAACTATACACTGCAAAGAAAGGTTTTGGAGCATTTTGCAATGGAAAGCCGATTCATGTTAAAACCGGATGTAAACGTCTTCACGATGCTCTTATTGCCACTGAATTTGGCTCCACACGTGACGATGCTAAACGCAATGCCATATACAAGAATTTAGAAGCGGTCGGTTGGGATTGTCACGGCGTACGATGTATGGGGTCAGCCGCTCTCAACATTTGTTCCGTCGCCAATGGACACACTGAAGCTTATTATGAATTTGGCATTCACATATGGGATTATGCTGCGGGCTCTTTGATACTGACCGAAGCCGGTGGTATTGTTATTGATACCGAAGGTGGGCCTTTGGATCTTTTGGCCCGACGAATCATTGGGGCTGCGAATGAGAGTTTAGCGAATGAATTGAGTCGATCATTGGTTTGTCATTTAAAATTGGAAAGAGACTAAAAAGCACTAAAATTGTATTACTTTAATGTATTAGAATTATTTTAAAATTTTAGTACTATTATCGTATTAATGTTTATCCCTAAAGTACAAGTATTATACTCTTAACGCATTACCTTAAATTAGTTTAAATATTACTATAAAAACATTGCTTTATAAATATAAATTTATTTGTCTGTTAAATAACATGTGTAATTTATAAATGAATTGTGATTAAATTAAATTAAATTAAATTGAATGTCTGAGAATTTCATTGGACTGTGCATATCATGAGATGGCGCAATGCAAAGGACATTCTGTGATAGTAAATCCCAAACCACACCTTTTAGCATTGTTCAGTCGAGAGTCTGTCTTTTGGCACTGCCATTTTGTAATGGAACGGCACTCAGTGAAGAATTAAACAATTCATTTACGTGCGTTCAGTATTATAATCATCAGCATTATCATATTTTATTGATTTTAGTTAAGAGCACATCACAGTGATCGTTGAACGGTCCGACGGCCGAAGGAACAATCAAATCAATCGGTAAGAGAATAGTTTTAGTAATTTTTGGTGTTTAATGCACACTGATAATGTTCGACTCATCTTCAATGCCATTCAATACAATTCAAGGGCTTCACCTTTAAAGTGTGTGTACATTTTTATTAATATAATGCATGATGAAATATTGCCGTACATATGCATACATATACTTACATATGCGTGTTATGTGAGGGCCAAACCATGGATTTACGTCAAACTTATGTTATATGTTAATGATTCAGTTTGAGAGACATTTCTGTGGAAATTATCGAAAGAATCCAATTTATTGTGTAAATTTATTGACTAAATTTATTGTATACATTTATTGTATAAATTTATTGAGTAAATTTATTGTATAAATTTATTGTATAAATTTATTGTATAAATTTATCGTGTAAATTAATTATATAAATTCATTATATAAATTTATTATATAAATTTATTGTGTAAATAATGATGTGATATTTCCTCGAAAGGGTTACGTTAGGGTTACGTTGGGGTTGACCTAACCTAATGTTACACTTATTGTATTGAGTGACTTTAGTGCATAACTCAATGCATAACTCAGTGCATAACACTTTAGTAAACCTTAAACTTCAAATTGGGTTCAAATGCCACATTTTTGTGGATTTAAATGTCTTTTATCCCTATACATGTGCCGTTTTATTAACCTCTTATGATCGCGATTATAATGTAATGTATGATGTCAATTCTTTTATACATTATCCTTTTTTCTCATTTATGGAGCACGGCATAAGCACACATAAGCACAACACATATATTTATAATGCGTATATAATATATAACACACATTTATACACACAAATGTATGGCAAATGTGAACGCTCTAAAATTGTCCTGAATTCGGTGATTCACCAATTGTGTTATCGTATTATATATTATATTATATATTATATTATATTATATTCTCCTGAAAACACATTTAACTTCTTTTGCAAAAGTTGTTTGTTGTTTGCTCATTACAGTGAACAGTGCCGTTCTCACACTTATAAAATATATTCATTTTTAATATGTAACATATAACTTCATATAACTTATAACGTGTAACTTATAACTGCTCTAAAATTATACCGATTCTTTGGGTCTGTTCGGAGCGTCTATCGCATGAATGGTCTCTCCACGCAAATATCACAGCCCCAATTGACAGACCTCATTACCTGAAGACCTGCACTGTGCGATCCGTCCAAACGGGGCTTTTGTTAGACTTTAATAGATTCGGCAGTTAATTGCACCGGATATATGTGAAGCGATGTGAGAGGTCAAAATTTGGGTGAAACGCGTTGAGCCTAATTTTTGTAGAAATACATGTAAATCTGTCATATTTAATATGTCTCTATTGTCCCGAATAATGAACAAATGTGTTACACACATATGTTATACACTTTAGAGTTGCGTTTCCATTCGTATCGTATTTGATTTGCGATAAAATGGAAAGTCTCATATTCATAAGGATAAGGATATGTGCGAACACAAAAGGACAAGAATTAGCGTCGATTGACAATGCCATACTAACTCAAGACATTAGGCACAAGGACATGATTGACTTATATTTGATATGTGCGGTTCGGTGTGATTATCAGATGCTAACTGACGAGGAATGTAATGATGGCAGTGGTGGCACTACTGATGTCATAATGGCATCATAGGAGCAGATGCAGAAGCATCGTATTCCAATGCTACGACTCAATGTAAGAGGAAATACATGCGGTATTATAATTGTACGGGGACAGGGACATGCCAAGGATCTTCCTTTATATGCAGTGACTATACTGTGACGACAGTACTAATTCAATGCAATACCAAAATGTTCAGACCAAATAATTGTAATTCGAAATAGTTTTAGGTCAAGAGTTGAATTAGATTTTTCAATGGCGTTCGCAACACATAAGGCAATCGTGTAATGAGTTGACTTAACACTCCCAAACCCAACAATACCTGACATTACCTCTCAATTCAATTTATTACTGTTTATTGCTGTTTATCATTGTATTATTAATCACTATTATTCTGTGTTTATTTATAAAACAAAAGCGGATTTCACCATTTTATTCTTCACTGATGCTTCGATTGTGCAATGCACACGTGTTTTTCGCGATTTTAAATATAGTTTAGGGTAACGTACAATTATTACTTTAAAAAATTCATATTTATTTATAAATTTATTTAATTCTATTTTTGAGACTTAAAATAAATGTAGCATTTTGTTGTGCCCTTTGGTAAACGAAAGGAGTAAAAGTATTTTAGTGTTTATGGTGTTTACGATTGTGCTTTGAAACGCTTATCGGATGGGACTGAATCTGATGATATATTTAAGCATTGTTGTGTCTCAGCATTGTTGCAGTGCCCTGAATCCCAATGTAATGGATTTGATGGGGTATAAGTACCAATAACTTAGATAGTTATTGTGTTATCATTCCCCTCCCATGTTTTGCAAGTGATGTAAAGCGGGGCACCGTCCCTTACAAATGTGAGTCTAGTGTTGGGAATGTGATTCTTTAAGACTACATACATACATATACGTATATACTATATGTATGCGTATATACCGTATGTATACGAATGTATACGTACATACCGTATGTATAAGTACAGTACACGTTCGGTGATTCTCGTTCGGAACACATTGGATGACCCCGATTTTTCTATTTCATGGAGACGTCTCCGATATTCATTCTGTTCTCCTCCTTTGGGTTGTGTATTCACAGACCCATTGGAGCGTCAAAGTTTTTGCCAATTCTTTTCATGTTGAGATGAGTTTTGCAATGAGAAGAGAGAGAAAAGAGCGGTATAAAGACCTTTGGATTTTAATTCTAGAATTTCTTATCCTCCATTATCCTCCACTCATGTTCAATCCGAGGCCATTCGGTGAGGTCAGGCGAGGCACTGATAACTGAGTCAGGACGGTTGTGAGAGGACATTTTTCCATATTCAGGGATGATGTGAGGTCATTGAAAGTGGTGCTTGAGTTATATGCACCCCAAATAAAGCCCCATATAAAGTCCCATATAAAGCCCCATATACACTCAATATCGTACCCTCGATTAGGATGGGAATATATGAGGTCGCAGGTTATGGATATGGCACAAGGTACAGGCGTATCACTTGATAAGGTGCAATTGGGTTTCGCTATGGATGATCAACACGGATGGGGATGTAATGGGGATGCGTAAGGGGATAATACGGGGATAATAATTGCTTTTCTGTAGTCGAACAGAGAATTTAGATACGCATTTTAGCTATGATCGCATCTGTTCGTTTCCGATTTTTAATATCACATGACATATGCCGGAGATTTATGTGTTTCTCAAATTAGGTTTTCACATGACAATGATAATGTTGTACGGAATGAACGAGAAAAGTGTTGATCGATATTCCGGAGATATTAATAGTCCGGGAGTTTATCGTTGAGATTCTTTTGTTTAGACGATTCTGATCGCTCCTCATTTGGGTGATGCGATAGATGTTGACTTTTCACTGTGCATTGACAGTTCTTCATCGTGAGTTCGTTGCGAGTTTACGAGTTTATGGAGTTTATACACCATTTGGATGGAGATCAATGCTCGGAGATCATTCAACCTGAGCACACAGAGTCAGTGCACTCACTCATAACTCTTGTCGGTCAGAGGCTGTTCGGCTGCAGTTCTCATTTCTCACTCTGCTTTTGATAGTGGTGCAACAAATTCAACTTCTCTCTCACTTATGGCATATATCATGTGTGAGTTCGGGTCCATTGTCCTGAGGAGACTCTGAGACCGCCATTATTGTACGTCCCATTCCATCGTTTCGGTTGTCTTTCCATATATCGCTAATCTATGCTCTCAGTGATATACAATATAAACATTTTTGATGTGACTGTTCTCCCGCGAATGGTGTTACCATTCATCATCGCCTTTTGACGTGAGAGAGTGGAAAAGAATAGGGACAAAACGGGCCAAAGTTTACGGATCCGTAATGTTCCTTATGTGATGTCCTTGTGTTATACCCCCATTCCAAGTATGTTCGGACAGTATTGACCTGAAAAGTCGGTTTTGCTTAACATATTCGTGCGTTCACCGGAGTAAAGGAAAAATCTTAAAGTTTAATTGAGTTTAATTTGTATGTTAATGTCCCGCCAATGCAATTGTAGTTAAGTTTATTATTGTTGCAATTGTAGTTAAGTTTATTGTTGCAATCGGCTGTGAAACCGCATTTTTCTTTATTTTATCATAAACTGCTCTTGAAAAATCGACTGCGCTTAACAAGTATGTGAGTGATGGACTCACCTCAGAGCTCATTGACTCGCTATAATCTCTCCGTGACAATGACACCCCTACTTATTTGTTCTTTTCCATTTGCAGAGGGTTCTTTCACATCACCATATAATTATTGTATTTTTGTGGTCTCAACAAACGCATCAAAAACGGAACCGACACCGGGAAACAGCAGCAGCAGCGGCGGCAGCGGTAACCCCAGCGGAGGTTGTGTCAACAGCAGTAATATGGCAGTATCACGTGTCCCGTCGCCACCACCAAATAACGAAGCGAATACTCCCGTTGCCGAAAGTTGGTGCTACACACAAGTTAAGGTCATAAAATTTTCGTATATGTGGACGATCAACAATTTCAGTTTTTGCCGCGAAGAAATGGGAGAAGTCTTAAAGAGTTCGACATTTTCCGCCGGCGCTAATGACAAATTAAAATGGTATGTCATTAATAATCACTGATTATTTATGATAATTGATTTGGTTTAATGTTTGTTGCTGTTCATCGACAGGTGTTTGCGTGTCAATCCCAAAGGATTGGACGAGGAAAGCAAAGATTACCTTTCACTATATCTTTTACTAGTCTCTTGCAATAAGACAGAAGTAAGGGCTAAATTCAAATTTTCCATACTTAACGCGAAGAGAGAGGAAACCAAAGCCATGGGTCAGTTAATTGGAAAACACTTGAGTTTGACGTTCTCATTTTATTATTAATTTATTCACACACATGCAGAGAGTCAACGGGCGTATCGATTTGTTCAGGGAAAAGATTGGGGATTCAAAAAGTTCATACGAAGAGATTTTTTACTCGACGAAGCGAATGGTTTACTGCCCGATGATAAATTAACGCTGTACTGTGAAGTGAGTATTTACACCGAACATTTTTAATATAGAGGACGTAAATTGGTTCCGCCATATGCATTTTGTATGTTAGAAAATAGCAAAATGCATCTTCTAACATACAAAATGCATATGGTAGAACCCATTTACGTCCTCTATAATAAAAATCTTTTGTGTATTATATATTAGAATAATTAATTGATATTTTATTATAATAAATATAACATTGTCACGTGCAGGTGAGTGTAGTCGCAGACTCAGTCAACATATCGGGTCAAAACAATTCGATTCAATTTAAAGTCCCCGAATGTCGTTTATCTGACGATTTAAGTGGATTATTCGAAAGCCAAAAATTTAGTGATGTCATCCTTAATGTTAATGGTCGTGAATATTTCGCACATAAAGCTATATTAGCCGCACGATCTCCCGTATTTGCCGCTATGTTCGAGCACGAAATGGAGGAAAAGAAACAGAATCGCGTCGAAATCACGGACATGGACCATGAAGTGCTGAGAGAAATGTTACGATTTATATATACAGGGAAAGCCCCGAATTTAGATAAAATGGCCGATGATCTTCTCGCAGCCGCAGATAAAGTAAATAACGTGTTTAGTGGTATTTGAATAAACGTATTAAATTATTTATTTTGTACCCCAAAAGTACGATTTGGAACGATTGAAGGTGATGTGCGAAGAGGCATTATGTTCGAGTTTATCAGTAGAAACAGCGGCCGATGTTCTAATATTAGCAGATATGCACAGCGCTAATCAATTAAAAGCACACGCAATCGATTACATTAACACGTGAGTCTATTTTGTGTTTAATCGTTTATTTACGATTTGCTTTTGTTTCAATAGTCATGCAACAGATATAATGGAAACACAGGGATGGAAGACAATGATCAACAGACAGCCTCATTTAATAGCGGAAGCGTTTCGCGCTCTCGCGACACAACAGATACCACCGATTGGACCGCCGCGAAAGAGAATGAAACAGTCTTAAGGATTACTTTCGTTTAGTATCATTAATTTCACAAATATAGTCGATGCGCACCGCAATGGGCTTGAAGTGAATGATCATCATCATGATCATCTTCACACATCTTCAGGTTCTTTAATGTGCTATAATTGATCATAATCGAAACGTTACAAAAGTGAATCAATTGAACATCATACCAACGATGTGAACCGTTATGACCAAAGCCCACCTCTATTATTAATTAATTAATTATTATTATTATGTTCTTAAATACGAATCTGACATTATGTATATGGAAATAATCCCTCATATTATAGTTTTACAGTGATTTTGAAGATCTCGTACTAAATTGTGAAAAAACTGCAAATCCATTATAACGAATCAGAAACTTCGATATTTTGTAAATGTAAAAACATCGATTTCCATCACTTCGCAATCCCATCATTATTCGTTTGTCACTGTGCGAGTGTCCGGCAATTGTATAAACATTATCCCTTTCGTCGCACACCAATTAATTTATAATTGATTATTATGATCATATCGCTCGATGTTTATTTTATGTGACCAAAACACACATTATAATTAATAATACATTAGTTATTAGCATTAAATATTATAGTATCACTTAAGAATTGCGAATTACAAATATACCAGTGAAATATCAGACCTCATTTCGCGTTAGAATTAGTATATCATTAATGGTATTGATTATGTAATCAGTAATGATATTTATCTCTGCTTTTAAAGAATATTTTGAGTATTTCGGTATAACATTTTCGAGATGTTAGTTATGAATGAAATTAGTAAATATAAATATGTATGTCAATCCTTTCCTAATGTTAATATGATTCTGAAAATTTTCTTTAAAACTGGAAATTGATTTTTTCAATCCGATTAATACAAATACAATCACTATTATGTCTTTCTTTAATTGTCGTTTATTTTCGCGCCAAATTATGCAATATCAACAAAATGTTCAAAACTCGTTATTTGAGGGTTGCGTTACCATTGCGTTACCATAGATTACTTATTTGACATTAAAAGATTACATTTGGAGGTGTGTCGCGATGACAGCTCTAATCATGATTTTAATATAACGTCAAAATTCATTGATTTTCCGAGAGATTAAATTTAGGAAATACATTGAACTAAACGATCAAAAACATGATTTTATTTATACTCATATTTGCAACAATCGTTAGCATTAACACGAATACACACAAAAGAATATAATACGATCGATCATCGTAAATAATTAATGGAACAAAAATGAAGTTTTAGAATAGAATGGAATGTAATTGCAGATTATACATTTAAAAATAATTAAAATGTTTTTTATATCCGTATTATCGATATCAGTGATAATCTCAGTTCAATGGGCAATTACAGATGCGGGTATATTTAGATACGAGTTTAAGACATGTTATATAAAATTGAATGTTGAGTTTTGTAATAAAATAGGGTGCACTGCTCCTTTGGGGATGATCGATGGTAGAATTAAGGATTGGCAATTGAGCAGTTCGTCGTGGAAAAACACTGATAGCAATTGTCACGTGAGGTATGCGCGAATCCATTCGTCGCCGGGACTCGCGTGGTGTCCCTATAATAATATTAGCGGAGAGTATCTGCAAATAGATTTAGGGGTTAAGACAAACATCACTGCCCTTCTAACACAGGGTCGTGCTGATGGAAGGTTATGGGTTCGATCGTATGTTATCGCCTACAGTAATGATGCCATTAACTGGAGTTATTACAATGATGGCGAAAAATTATTAGGAAATAGAGATTCCAATTCTGTTTATAGCACAATACT
>LBFL01004801.1:0-11526 GCA_000988845.1 Hypochthonius rufulus
AAAACTTCCTTAACTTGAACAAAAATTTTGGACTGCAATATGTTCTAGATATGGAAGTTTTTGTGTAAAGTGTTTAATGTGATGTTTTGATTTGTGTTTTCTCTACGGCTTAAATACATGGATGACCCTAAAATATAGTTGTAAATCTCTGAATTAATGTTGTGTAAAATACACCGCTACTAATTTTTATTTTAATTTCTATATTGTTTATTTTAATTGCAAAATATAACGTTATTGATACCTTTGAAATCCAATACAGTGTCAATCTTTAACAATGCGATGTCATTATTTACATTTCCAGTAATATTATATGATTCGTGCAGAATTATCTATATTAAAATATGAATATTAATGACAATGCTAAAAATATTTATATTATTTAATAATATTATTTTGTGTTCAGTGTGATCCTTATTAAAGTATCAAAATATCCGACATTCCACATTAGAACTCTGCAGAGCATTTAATGCTTTCAGTTAATTTTTTAACGATCGCATAGTATGTGCAGAATGAAAATAAAATAAAATAAAATAAAATAGTGTCATAATTGATCGCCGACATATAAGAACCCCCCAAGTACCATACACATATATAATACACATGTATTTGAGAAAAACGAGCATAAACTTTGAACATACAGTAAAACACAAAAATCTACGAATTTTCCTGTTTTTATCTGAACTCTTCCATTGAATGATATACTGCTAATTTAATCTGACATTCTATGAGGTCAAAGGTATTCATTTCAATAAAAATAGAAAAAACATGATAACTTGACTTAGGGGGTTCTTATAGGTCGGCGATCAATTATTGTTTAAATAAAACTATGATAAGATCTTTTATGTTCAAACAAAAATGTAGTGATTATATAAGTAGTTTATTTACATATGTTTACAAAATTATTCATATTTATTTATTTGACATCACTTTATTTATCATTATTAATTAAAAATTAATAAATTTTTTATAGTGTCTGAATTTCATAATTGATCCGTACGATGCAAAACGAAAGTCTTTGCAGTTAACAGGTTTTTAAAGATAACATCAGCATTAAATACCTAAAATCCCAGGAAATGAAATATCAAATATTTGGCATACCATTATATGGATAATATTGAATTAACAAATGATGATTTAATTAATATATTTAATTCTGAATCATTTTAATGTATTTAACATAAATGTTATGAGTTTGATATATCATTAATTAAGACCTTAGGTATGTAAATTCAGTGTTATGTCAAAGAACCAGTTATTTGCATGTGAATAATTTATCTATAAGTGTACTCAGTAATTTAACCGAAAATAATTATCCGAAAGCACCATTGGTGTTGGCCTTAATCCAATCAATATAATACTCGACACGTGTATAAATGGGCGGAAATCCTTTATATCCCCAAATACCTTTACTTGCAATTCCCTGCAATACCCAAACTTGATTTCTTAATTGGCATTGTAGAGGACCTCCCGAATCTCCATTACCAACGCCTTTTAGTTTATCAGTATAACCCGCACATATCATCAATTCAGATTTAATGTGTTTTTCCCATAATGCACTGCATGTTTTACTATCAATTAACGGTTGTTTAACCTCCTGAAGAATATATGGTGTGTTATATACATCATCGATTCGACCCCATCCCGAGACAACGCATGACTCAGATATTGGCTTAAACAATCGATTCGGTAAACATATCGGTTGTAAATGTGAATGAACACCTATAAATGTAACATTTAATCAAAACTTATACTGAAACTTAATTAGCGTATACTTATTTCGCCGGAAATTTTTCTTTATTTAAATTATACACTCAAACCTCATCTTTTTTGACAAGATTGTCAGAATCGGTCAAAAGACGTGAGTACTAAAATATGCAATTTAGCAATTTATCGTCTTAAAAATGCGTCAAAAATTGTGAATATGCAAAAGATTCGGGGTGTAAAAGAGAGGTTTATGTGTAAAAGTGAGGTTTATGTGTATAAGTTAAGGTTAAAATGATTTAATTTATATAATTACTCTTAAATTTGTATAAATATTAATGCGTAAAAAATTAGCATTATACTGATTTAGACGCATTAAATATCATTGAAACATTGTCATTGTATTATTGTCATTGTATTATATTTTAATTAAAAAATTTAACATAAATAATACCTCTGAAATCCAATTCTGTGTCAATCTTCAACAATGCTATATCATTATCTAATATTCCAGTTTTATTATATGATTCGTGTACAATTATCTATATTTAAAATATTAATATTAATAAATATGCAAAATATTAAATTATTTCACAAATTGTTCAGTGTGATCCTTATAAAAGTAGCACAAAATAATAAATGCTCCGAAACACTTGACAAAGCATTTTCTAGTTATGATTCAAATCTGATAAAAGGGGGTTAAAATAGGGGTTACCTCTTTATCCGGAATTATTTCGGCTGACCCCCCCTAATCAATTTTGACAAATTGATTCTCTCCATAGAAAAATAAAAACTTATTAATAATGCACATTTAAATAATCTGTTTGAAATGAGCGAGCAAAAAATTATGTTCATACAACTTTACATCAACATACACTTAAACCTATTTAACGTGACTATATTGCGGCGAAAATTTTTCTTCACAATAAAGAGGATTTTTTACGCTAGAGAGGTTGAAATAGTAAAGGCTTTTATGCCTCGGGCCTAAGCATTTGTACACGTTAGAGAGGTTATTCAGGCTGGAAGGGGTTCACGTTACAGGGATTTATGTGTATTTGAATTCAACTTAAATCCATTATCATAAATATACAATTTTATATTAGAAACTTTAATTAACACATACCTCTGTAACTGAAACATGTACTTCTTCATCTTCCTCTACACTAGTATCGTGATCACCTAAAACTATATCAATCCTTGATATCTTTAAATCTTCTGAAACACAATGTGCTGCAGTTATAATCCACAGTTTATGAATGATCGATCCTCCGCAATTTGCAGGTTTATCTGTATTCTCTTGTGTATATAACACTCGTGCCATCCATGGCCATTTCAATTTATCAGCATCGTTGCCATTGGAAATCCGAACATTTTTAGGTTTTCCACATTTTTGTACTGAAATAACACTACAAATTAATGTTAATAAAATGCCAAAATATATGAATTTCATTATTTTATTAATAACGATAGTGCCACGTAATGAATTTTTGATTTTACAATATGTCGGATGTTATATTTCATATACAGATGTTGTCATATCAAATGTACATCCTCTAAGCGTTTCTTATGTCAACATATTGCGGCGGAAATTTATCTTTCGAGAAAGAGGGTGTTCACGTTAAAGGGTTTTAAGTGTATTATCAATTATTTTTTATTGTATGTACAGTGTGACAATTATAAAACTGCAAAAAGCTCCGGATCAAAATTTTATTCAATGATACTGAACTGCCATTAAATATTATAAACAATAATAAAGTAAAACATTTAAGGAATATGTAAGAAGTCGATTCCCTGTGTTCCCATTGGCGTAAGAAAATTTTTTTGTTTACCCAGAGTTTTGTACAACTCGTGTGGAATCCCACACATAAAATCAAATTTTGATTCGGAGCTTTTTGCAGTATTATAATTGGCACACCGTATCGATACGAAAAATCTATTGTAATGAAAAGTAGCAATACATGACTTGAAAATATAGAGTTTCTCTAAATTTATGGTGCAATTTTAAAATGTATTGTATTAAATCAGAAACGTTCGTGTATACCTTTAGCAGAACACATTATAAATTTTATTTATTTATAGTATTTAATTATATTATTTTACTTATTGTATTACAAGCAATTTTTTTTAATGCTGTATAGATTATCCGAAATTAGCTGTCCACAGCTTTATCCTTATCACATTTATCAATAAAATAATAATAATAATTAATAGAGAATTATATTGGAGAGATAAGAGATAAGAATAAATTTTTGCTAAAGATAAGGACAGCTATGAACAGATAATCTTTACCTTTACACGGTTCTATATAAAACAATATTTCTAACGTGACCATATTGTGGCAACAATTTTTGTTCACGATAAACAGGATTTCACGTTAGAAAAGTTGTAATAGCAAAGATTTCTGTTATTCGGGGCTAAAAATATGTTCACGTTAGAAGGGTTTATGTGTAATTTAAGTAAGTTTTATTAATGTAATTTAAAACTCAGATTATTAAACAAATTTATTTATTTAATAATAAATTCACAATTAATTGAGTACATCAAATATAATTATTTTCCATACAAATCATTAAATCCCTTAATACACCGGCGAACACAATGACCATTAATCTCTCTCATAAATCCGGGTCTACAGAAACACCCACTGACGCATTCAGTAGGACATTTAGGGGGTTGCGGCTGTAGACACGTGCGTGGACACGCGGAACCACATTTTGTGTAATACTCGTTTCTTCTCTGACAGACTATACAATAAAATTTAATAATTAATTAATTATAATTATAAATAATAATAATTTATAATAAATAGTTATTAATAATTAATAATAAACATAAAATAAGAATTTAAGAATTTACTCTGTCCATTGATTGCATTAATTGCAATTAATAACAAACAAATGATGATCAATGATTTCATTATTATCAAACGTTTTATGTGAGAACTCAGAAATATTTAGCAATAAAATATCAGAATTTAATTTTAATTCAATAAAATTAACCTTTTTATATGTTTTACAGAAGGGTGAAACTGTATTTTCCAAGGCTAGGGATTAGATAGGTGTAAGGGTTGGCCCCCCTTTAAATAAAGAAAATTAGATCCCCTAAGGAAAAATTGACAAAATTTAAATTTTTATTAATGAAAAATAAATATGATAATCCCCCCTCACATTGAATAAGGATTAAAATTTAATTTAATCAAACCCTATTTGCTTAGGGTTCATAGCCCTCCACCCAATCCATCGAACCTTGGGAAATTACTATATCGAAAACTAGCAATTAATATATCATTTATAACAATAGGTTTTAATCATTAAATTTACAAAAGGCCATTAATCTGATAAAATTTTTATATTACAATATATATATAAATATATTATAGGGGTTTCCCATTAAAAAATTCTTTTCTATTTATAAGTTAAAGTGTTTTAATTAAAAAAAAAACATTATATATGAATTGTTATATTGAATAATTATTCACGTTAACGTGAACGTATATTAATAGTTTTACAATAGTTTTATTTGCATATAATAATTACTTCAACAATATTAAGTTACATTAAATTTTATTAGAAAAATACATGTATTATGAGTAAATAATACCACAAATGACCTGATAAAAGATCACTCTCTATTAAAAAACCACATAAAACCTTCACGAAAACCTTAATAAAAAGACCGGTCTTATATTAGATCATTTGCGGTAAGTTTATAGATAATTAAATAATTTGTGAATGTAATTAATAACATAATACATTATTTATTATTCATTATTATTATTTATTATTTGTATAATAAAATTCATTTCAATTCGTGGAATTTTATCAATTTATAGGATTGCATTGTAATTCGGAGACACAATAACCACGTGAGTCTCTAAGAAATCCGGGAATACAAAAGCATCCTTTTATAAAATTTCTCTTTCGGCACCGATGTAATCGGGGGTCACCACACGACGGTTGACACAATTGCGATCCATACGTATATACCTCATTATTTTCACACCCTAAAAAACATAATTGTAAATCTTAAACTTCTCTAACATAAATTTTTCTAAAGCATATATTTTTTCTAACGTAAACTAAATCCTAGACTCAAATCAATGTAAACCTTTGCTATTACAATCTCTGTATTGTGAAAATTTCTCTCTCTCTCTCTCTCTCTCTCTCTCTCTCTCTATATATATATATATATATATATATATATAAAAATATATATAAAATCTTTCGGTTTCAATATGTTTACGCTAGAGAGGTTTACATAAATAGATATAATTTTAAAATAATAATTAATTATGTATTAATAAATCTGCTAAATATACACATAAACATCCTTATAGTAAATTTATCGCTAAAATTATAGCTAAAATTTATAGATATAATTTATGTAAGTATATGTTAAAGTTTGTTATAGAATTTTTTAACTTTAGAAGAGTTTATTAAATTATAGTATATATAATTCAATTCATACTTTGACCAATAACAATATTGAAGATGATTAACAACAAACAAATGATAATCACTGATTTCATTATATAAATTATTAAATTTAATTACCAGAAAATTATAAGTATTACTTTATTAAATTACTTTTATAAATATTATTACTTTTATTTTTTATAATATACAAAAAAGAATAAAATATATTTAAATAAGGAAATGAATTTAAAGGATGTTTAATATTTTTATATCCGTTCAAATTTTGCTAATTTTTATTTATTGAAAGAAATAAGAATTTAATTGACGTTAATTTTGAGTATTTTTATTTATTTATAAAAAGACAAAATTTGCTAAAGAAAAGATGTTTAAAGGAATGTTTAAGTATTATATTATTTTAAAAATTAGTTTTGTCATTGATTATATGGTAATTATTTATTTTATTGTTTAAAAAATCATTATATAAACGCATATAAATATGTTCATAAAAATTCCTAAATCCTTGAAATAAACAAATTCATTAATTATTTAAATATAGAGATAAAATGAGGGTCAAACGCATAATAAAATATCAGTATATACAATATACTCATAATATGACTAATAAATCAATTACGTAGATACAAGAAAACCCAATTAAAAAAGACTTTTCCTGATATATGAAAATAAATTAGAGATTACAATAATGCTCTTTTATTTTATGTTATTTATAGAATTATTTAATTAAATCAATTATAATTTATAATTAATTAATATAAATTATCATTAATATTTAAATATTTGTAATAATTAATTTTATTTAATTAAAATTATCTTAATTAACAGTGTGCATTTTATATTTAAATAAAAACTGTTCCGCATCAAAATAGATTATAATTAATTAATTAACATTATTATTGATATTTAATGTTTTCTCATAACTTATTTATTAAATGAAAATTTCAATTAATGATTCTCGCGAATGAACACTTCCATTTTGAAACGCATCGGCCATCCTTACGTCTGAGATATCCCTCTTTACAGAAACACCCTTTATCACACCCTCCTGTCGCACAAAATCCTGGTTTCGGTACTTTACACGACGGTTCGCAGCTGGAAGTTCCACAATCCGAGTATCTTTCGTGTTTTCCACAGACTATAAAACAAAGAGAATCTTAAATACTAGTATTACATCTAATTTAAAACAATTTAAATGTAAGTACACTTATTATTCACTTCTTTTAACCAATTTTCTACATATCATTTTTATTCAGTTCTTTTAATTATTCACTTCTTTTAACTATTTTTCGCTGCCGAAACAGTTAAAAGATCTGAATAATGAGTATATAAATAAATCTCAATAACTTAGACATAGACATATTGAGTTAAAGTTTATGTTCAGGATAAAGAAATTGTCAAGTTATAGAGGTTCATTTATAATGAAAATCAGTAGAATTGCATATTTAGAAACTGCTCAATCTATAACGACTATTAAGTTATAGAAGGTTCAAGTTACGTAAGTTTAAGTGTATATACATACGTTGAGAATTGACTATATTAAATACAACTAACAATAAACAGAAAATTATTAGTGACTTCATTATGATAAATTTTATAATTTTAAAGATATAATTAATTTTTTTAAAATGAGAAATAAATTTGAAACTTTTTCTTCTCCTTTTTATATAAACAGAAACAAAACTTTGTAAAAGGAAAAGAGTTTTAAACGGACGTTAAAATTCTTATATCCCTTTTGATTATGATTTTTGATAATGCATGACTTTATAATTGTCATTAAATAATTATTATTTATTCGTAGAAATGATTCATCAGATAAAATAATGTATAAATAAATGATACATATTTTATTAATAAGATTAAAGGTGTGTCAATATGTATATGTATATGTATATGTATATGTATATGCATATGCATATGCATATGCATATGCATATGCATATGCATATAAACACAGCGAAGATTAATGTAAAAGGAAAAGAATTAAACGGATGTTAAAAGTTTTGATTTTAATTATTGATTTGAGTAAAAATAATTACCTATACACTTGTGTCTCTATTTATGTCTCCCTATTTTATGTTTTTACTAGATTTATGTCCACATATTTTGAAATCGCTTTTAATCTTTAAGTTAAAATATGTTTTTATTTATATCTGATTTACATTTATGTCACATTTTTCTGAGATTCGTAGCGGGACATAAATAGAGACTCGAGTGTATTATCTAAATAATACATTTTTGCCCCGACCTTAGAACTTAATTGACCGTTTAAATCTGAGATTCTTAATTATTACTTATTTTAACATTACAGGAAATCATCAACAGTATCACTTTACATACAATACACATAAACCTCCATTACTTGAACATATTTCGGTCTGAACTATTTGTTCAAGATAAGGAAGTTTTTTAGTTATAGAAATTCTTTTATAATGTAAATAAAATGTTAATATAATCGGATCTCAAGGATGCGTTCAAGTTATAGAGGGATCAAATTACAAAGTTACAAGGTTTTTGTGTAACAATTAATAATATATCATCATATACACTCAATCCCCTCAAACGTGGCCATATTGCGGCGGAAATTTTTGTTTACGTTGAAGAAAATTTTACGTTTTAGAGGTTGAAATATCAAAGATTTATTTATTTATCTAATTATTTGTTTACGATGGAGAGTTCATTCATGTTAGAGAGGGCTCACATTTTAGGAGTTTATGTGTATATAAAATATAACACCAAAAATCAATGTGACACGAGTCATTCAAAACGCACATCCGTTAGACAGTGATTTAATGACACACGTGGCACTATATTAATTATGTAATTTTTACAATTAATTGCATCGCAATTAAGAGTAACGATATAATTGAAATTCCACAATTAATACGTAAGGAATTTGTATCGAAAGCGGAAGACATCGCTGATGAGGTTTGTGTTGTGTTGTATTTGTGCCTATTGATGTAAAGTTTATGTCAAATTATCTGTTCAGATCCTTATCCTTATCAATTTCATGAATTAAAAAATGATAAGAATTAATAAAGAATAATACGGGGATAATAAAAGATAAGAATAAATTTATTCTTAAGATAAGAACAGGTAATTTGACATAAACTTTACAATGTATTGTAACAGATCCTCCGCTGCTCCAAAACAATACTCCCGATCTTAGCACGTGCGTGTCTACGTTTGTGGAGGACGGGATTAGGATGTGGTGGCAATGGAATGAACGGAGGGATTATATGGCCGCGTCATGGTCTTGCGGATGGTTTTTTGGCACGTTATTTGTGAATCTGTTGGATCAATTGATTGGTTCCATGTTAGGGTTGATACAGTTTCATATGCCCTCAGCGTGCGGCGCACTCTTTGGGATCGTTTTGCTTCAGGTAAAAGACAATTGCGATGATAATGATACACTTAAATCCCTCTAACTTGAACCTTTTCTAGCGTATATTATATACGCTAGAAAAGGTTCTCATATATTCTCTCTAACGTAAACAATTGCTTAGGCTCGAATCATATAAACCTCTCTAACGTAAAATCTTCTTTATTGTATACAAGAATTTCCCCCGCAATATGGTCACGTTCGAAGGATTTAAGTGTAATTATATTATTTTATTATTATTATTTCATTTACACATAAACCTCCTTAACTTGAATCCACTATAACTTCATAACCACCATAACTTGATGATTCTCTAGATCCACTTAGTGATGCACTTAAACCCATTTAACGTAAACCTCTATAGTGAGTAATCTCTTTTACATAAACAATTTCTTAGGCCTGAATAATATAAACATTATTAACCTCTCTAACGTAAAATCGTCTCTATTTTCAACAAGAATTTCCACTGCAATATGGACACGTTAAAGGGATTTAAGTGTAATCGCATTATATTATTATTATTCTTGCATTTGCACATAAACTTCCTTAACTCGAACAGATTCTCAAGCTCCGATTTAATTGATTTATATTTAAAAATTCCTATAACTTGAAACCTCTTTATTTTAAATAAAATTTTTTGATCTCAATATATTCAATTTACACAAAACCTCAATAACTTAAACATATCGCGGTCCAAAACTTTTTTCTTAAGATAAGACAGGCTTTTTCAAGCTATAGACGTTTATTTATAATATAAATCAATAAAAACTGGTGTATAGAACCTGATAAAGTAATATAGATTTTCATGTTATAAAGAGTTCAAGTTACGGTAGTTTATGTGTAATTGCGTTAGAAAAACAGTGGCGTATTCAATTCTTTGGTCTATGAATTTCCTGTTAAGAAACATGTTATTATGCGGTGCATTATAACTAATATTAGCGGATGCGCATACAGAGGTGAAATCGCAATTCGCGGGTGTCCCATCATTGAATGATAATAATAAACCCAAAAACTATATGCAACTCACGGGACACGTCCTTTTGATACTGGTGTAAAGTTTATCCGTTCATAGCTGTCCTTATCTTAAGCAAAAATTTATTCTTATCTTTTATCCCTCCAATATAATTCTCTATTAATTTTTATTATTTTTTTATTTACAAATGTGATAAGGATAAGGCTGTGGACAGCTAATTTCGGATAATCTGTACGTAACGATATTGCATTTCGAATTAGACTTTTGGATCGTGAAGAATATTGGTATAATACTGATGGCAGCGGTCATAGTCGGTTATAAAACTAAATTAGCAGCTCTATTATTGGTCTTTTGGTTAACCGCACTAAACTTCTATCTCAACTCGTGGTGGACATTTGCCACGGATAATCCGTACCGTGAGAGTGTTAAATATTGATTTTTCCAAACGATTTCAGTGATCGGCGGTCTCCTCATGATCGTGACCATAGGCCCGGGGGGTGTGTATATAGATGAGCATAAAAAACGTTGGTAATGATCATAGCACACATAAACCTTTATAACTTGAGCATATTTTGTAGTCCAAAATTTTTGTTTAAGATATAGAGGTTTTCAAGTTATAGAGGGTTCAGGCTATGGTGGTTTTTGTGTATTGTCAATGTTTTTCCAATTTATTAGATTATTTTTATTACCCCCAAAAAATGTATGTGAACATCGAACTGCATATTAATTTCGTTGTCATTTGATATTAAATATAATTAAAAATCAATTGTTGATTTTAAGGCAATACTTCGCTGCTGCAACAATGCCAATAACAATATCACAATGCCGTTGCAAAGCAACAGACATATTTTTACTATTTCTAACTGATTAATTACGGCGATTCGCAACACAAATAACAAAAATAATATTTAAATTACTCAAATATCACACATGTTTATATATGCAATAATTATATAACACAACAACAATCAATATATATATACAGGGTGGCCCATAAGTCACCGCAAATTTAAATTTCATATTGCTTCCAAACGAACAGA